>CAIGRL010310961.1:0-10318 GCA_903798325.1 Fraxinus xanthoxyloides
CATATTAAAATTTTCATTTTCAACAACACATTCTTCAATAAAATAATATTTTCCATCACATAAAAAACCTTCCCTTTTTTTTCAACCACATTTTCTCCATCAATTTACAATTCCAGAATATATTCTTCCAAAATAATGTGGCTCAAACACACCCTTATGTGTAAAAACTTCTTTTTTTTTTGGCTTGAGATCTAAAATTCAGGAGATAGTTGCAAAATAGTGTTTGCACACCAAGATGATTTTGCGGTAGTACTGCCGGAATACCACTAAGTTTTTGAAGTTTAGGGTAGATTTTTTAAGATATACTCTTTGATCTTTGAGGTATAATTTTTCCCTGTTACTATTATTTAAATTCATGATCCTATGTGTTTCTCTGATGCTCCTGATCCCAAAAATATTCTGAGGGAGGCTTTTCAGATGACAGAAGCAGCCCCATTCTTGTCCTATGTAAAATGTGTCCGGTCAAATCATTCATCTCTGACCCTCACATTCTCAATGTACATTGATTTTCTCGTTTTACCCAACCACTCAAGCTCTTAGGTTCTGCAGTGAATTTCTGGTCTCATGATAATATTTGCTATGCCTCCTCCTCCGCATGAACAGGCAGAAAAAAATCAACAGACATAATACCTAAAAATAGTGTAAAAAGTGGAAATATAGTAACATGAGAAGAGAAGGGACCTTGAGAAACATAAATGCCACTCAATGGTTGAATTAGGAAGAAATGGTTTGAAATGACCTCTCTTCTCAGTGTCACCATCGTTTTCAGATAATGATATTAAAATATATTTGCTCTATTTGTTCGTAAGATTGAAAGCAACAATAAATTGCTGATTCGATTTGTTTTGTTATCCGCTTGTGGTGGCCCATATGGCACATAGACAAAATTAATAGCATAAAATTTTGTTCTCTGGTTGACAATTGTATACATTTCTATCAAATTTAGAAGCTCTACATAACTATGAACAAGATTTTGAGTCAATTTATTTCCCTTTCTTGATGTGAACAGAAATCCGATGCAAAGACTAGATCAGTTTGGGTTGCTTATGAAACAGCACTAAGGTAAAAACTAACCTACAACTATGCACCCCGGTGTTGTCTACATAGTAATATACATAACTATGAACAATATTTTCGATTCATTTCCCTTTCTTGATGTGAAAAGCAATCCGAAACAAAGACTAGTTCAGTGTGGGTTGCTAGTGAACCAGCACTAAGGTAAACTAACCTACACTTATGCACATCGGTGGTGTCTACATAGTTATATAAATATGCTATGTCATATAGAAAGATTCGAGATCATATATATGACTTAGAGCATGTTTGGTTTTAAAGATATTGTTATCAGCATAATTGAAAATAAGAATTACATAAAACTTCAAACTTGTATTTTTCCTTACAAATGTCCATTTTCCCACTTTCAACTTATTGGCTATGTTTTGTATATAAAATATGGACTAAGCATATGTTGACAATTGTATTTAGATTCTACTGAAAATGTTCATGTTGATCTTAAGTTATTGAAAGCTCATAATATCCAGTCGAACAGCTGAAATTAATCTGTATGAAAGAATAATGCATCTATTGGCAATAATATTTTTACTTCTACTCGCATTCAAATGCATACACATAGATGTGTTTGTGTGTTTCTATATAACTTGTGTATTCTCGCACTTCGAAATTCCTTCTAACAATTTGTACTAAGATACAACTTAATGATCCAATATTAATTATTAAGTATTGAAAATAGTAATGGCACATGTTAACAACTCAGTTCAGGATTTATTTTTAAAAAATTATTATGGATTGTTAACTTATAGAAAAACATCTGCAAGACTGTCTACTTTACTGAATTAAGCCCGATCTAAACCAAGTCCCACATTCCTAAATAGTAGCCTATTGGCTATAAACCTCAGAGCTAGTCTTACATTTCCTACTTGTCACCGATAGCGTGTCCTCATTCTCACTTCACCAGATTATCATAATGGCTATCGTTTGAATGAGTAGTTAAAGATTGTACTTTCCGTGCTAGTTAATGCTCTGCGTTTGTTTCATAACCTTTACTTCAACTTGATATATATGAGAATTGGATCTTTAACATGTAGTTGAAACATATTTGATTCGATGGATTTTTCCGCTAGGATTGAGCAGAGTGGTAAATGACGAGTCGTGATCTTAAATTTATTGGGAATAGACTTTTTTTTTTCCTGTTAATATATGAGAGTTGGATTATCATCTTGTTGGACATCGATTTTGATCGTCTTTTAGCGAGAATAGTTAAAACCACTAGAAACTAAAGACGACAATTGTCTAGAGTGATAGAGTTATTATTCAGCTACTCAAACCACTAAAATTGCATTATAAATAATACATAAATAGAATTAGCTAAATATTTACGTGTAATATTATGTAATGGGAGAATGTGCGGTTGAAAATGAGTTTTGAGAAAATGTATTTTTAGAAGAATAGAGCCCAAACAGGGGCATTCATATTTGGCGATCTCTTATACATTTTATCATTTTCATAGATTTATTTAAGTAATCAATCTTCCTTTTACTTTGAAGTCTTCATTATCAATTAAGACGGCCATTTGACTTCATTTTAATATGATGATCCGTTGTTAATGTGTCCTGCACTTCGAGTGAAATAATAGCGGAGCAATTTCGTAAGATGTTTTGCTTCGTTCAAATAGGATTTTAACATTATTTTGCCTATATGATTAGAGCAAATAATATTCATTTTTTATTTAATGATTTTGGCCTTGTGGGGTTCAGCCTCAGGTATAATATTATGAAAACGAAAATTGGGGAAATCAAAATGTATTAGGTCAGCGTGTAGCACAAAAAATATGATTTGGTAGGTAGCTAGAACAAAAAAGAAAAAGGGAAATGATACATTCCATGTACCAACATATCCACGTGCATTGTGTAGCTGCAGCTAACGTTCAATTTGACTGGTAGGTGACTTTGAAGTCAATAACAAAAGAGGTCAACATTGTTGCACTTGCGTTCAGCTTCATAGTTTACTCGCTCTACAATTTATTTGATTCGTATAGTGACGAAGAATAGCCACGTATCAGAAACAGGTCTGTCAAAATTTAATTCCTGCTATATAATATTCTTCCCTTTATCCGTTTTTTGGCACGTGAAAAAGAAAAAAGAAAAAAAATTGTCATATTGCACTGTTGGTTTGTGAGATGATATAGATTTTGGTAGAACTTATACATATATTTTTACACAAATGGACGGCAGAGGTGAAAACCAACTGGTGGCTAATGCTCTTATTATAGTTAGTTTAATCAGAGGGTCCAAAAATGTTGAACATATGATATATTTTTAACGCTGAATGTTCTGTCAAAATGGAATTTTTTCTATAATTGATGTGGACTAATAATCTCATGAATGCTTACGTTTCTTACACATTGCATGATCTGACTGAGCTTGTAAATAAAAAAGTTATGCCAAACGAGTATATATTGTATTTCTGTCAATGGGAACTTTTATGCCATAATGCCTCTCACGTGTGTAACGTGAAGCTTAATGAAAGAATCACGTCATTGTACCACAGCTTTAAGTAGCCCGTGGTGAGATTTTTAGAGCAAAATCCAATGCATGGCTAACAGTTAACACAAAACTAAGTAATCAGGATAGTGGAAGTTTTTCTTTTTTAGTTATTGTTTTAAGACATAATATTGATTATTTGATATGGAAATAAAATTCAAACATATTGAACCATTCAAGGGTAGGTGCCACATTTCATTATTATCTTGTACTAGTTGTGATGGTATTCTGGTTGAATTTTGCTGCCATTTTGCAATAAATGTCTCCATCTTCACTGAGCTCCAACCATTTGGTTTCTACCATTTTTGACATTTCTCACCGTCTATAGTGACCTACGTGTGTCTTCCTATATGCAACTATACCAAGACTTGGTCCTTCAGGGGGTAGAGCTGGTATAATATGAATCTATGATACCATTTCAATACCTGTTAGGCTATTCTAGACTTCCTCTTTGAATTTGCTGGTTAATAATTTTTATCTGTATGGCGTCAATCAATCTTTATGCTCTCACTGTTGATAACAAAAGATTTTCTTCAACTTTTTCCTTATTGCTGAATGTTAATTATTCACGCGGTCCTTTTTCTCTACCTTGACACCAAATTTTTTTGGTTTCCTGTGAGAGCTGCATGCAGTTTTAATAAAACAAGCACTAAAACTCTTACTTGACCAAATATTTTGTATTGGAAATTGTAGTTGTTAGAACTTTGAACATGTGATGATGGGATATATTAATACATTCTACTAAATCTAGCAATGAGATCAATAGAGAAGCCAAAAAGATCACATAAAATTTGCTTCGTCGACGTTGTGAAGATGAGGTTTTAGTTATCGACAGTGTTCCTAAGACCATTCATTTGAAGGAGAGCAATCCAATTTAATAGTGGAGGTGATGAAACATAAGAACCACTCACGATTTTACCATGGTTACCAGTTATGGGACCAGCCTTTTCCTTTGAAATGTTCCTTGTGAAACTGATATAGGGACTATTGTCTCCACCGGTTCTGATTGAGTTCCTAAGTTTTGGGTAGATGAGTATATACCGAGGCCCATGTTCCTTATTCATAGTATCTTATTCATAGTTCTACTATATGATTTACGAAGAACAAAGGCGACCTAAGTATGCAGTCGGTCTTTCTGGCTTGCAAGTAGAGAAAAATATTCTAGAGAAGGGTAGGTGGATTCATGTGCATAGGCATATGGGTGGCCACTGCTGTCATTGCCTTCGAGAATTTAATATTGTTTCTCCTTAACATCCAATATACTCTTTTCCAATAAAATAAAATTCCAATTCAGCTGCCGCCCCCGGCGGCCAAGGCCCTCCCGCAGTTCGTGACTATTTAATTTGGGGGTTTCTTAACCATGCTGGTTATTTCACCGTTCTACGTATGGAATTGTTAATTCACATATTTGACATGTTTACCCAAAAAAATGGGGAGTTGGAATTTGGAGTTATTGATAAAACAAAAATGCCAGAAGTGTACATCAAGCACGACAAATATGTTGTTAAAAAATGATTGTAGGGAAAATTGTTTAATTTTTACAATTGTGTGTTGTTCGTTGCAAAAAATGATATACATGTAGCATGATTGATATTAGTTCAATTAAGATAACTTTGTTCAATTTAACTAATGAAAATCGATGACGTTAAACAAAATGCCAATCGTAACACATGGTTGTTAATTGCGGGCATAAAATAAGTGTAGCTTTACTATTATAAATGATCAACATAACGATATCGATTTTCACCTGTCTAATAATTTTTGAAAACAAATTAATATTTAGTTACTTAATTGATACTAAAAAAATATAGTTACCACTAATGAAATCTACGAGTTTAATGCTGGCAACTGACTTTTTGATGCCTTTTCTTTTTTGGTCTAAATTAAATTATTGGATTTCCAGAATATATTCATTTAAAAATTTCTTTGATATGATTTTGTGTTAATGGTTTTTTTTAATAATATTACTCAATAATTTGACTTAGGCTCCCGTGATCTTACCCGCAAAAGTTGCTAAGTTTTTGTCGCCCCTGGTCCAATACAATATATTGCAGTTGTCGCACGTAGTGGGCATCAAATTTTGTAATAAGATTAGGTAAGTTTCTGTCTGCAACCTGAAGTTGAATCTGGATAATTATATACCAGCACACGAAAGATTTGATATATGGAACAATAATTAGGGTGTAATGTTACACAAACTTAGGATGAATTTATTATTGTAGACGACTTCATTGCACCTATCATCACATTGCAGTGCGTATTTCATTAATTACAATACAAGAATCACTGTGGTTTGGATTATTTATTATTTTTCCATGAGAGTGACATTTTCTTGTGGTTTGGTTGATGAAATGAAAAAAAATAAAAAAATAAATAAATCCTTTACTTTTCCAGTTTTTCTGGTTCGTAATATGATATGGTCACCTATACAAATCAAGAAAAATGCATGGTCTGAGATAACGTTTATTGAATTTCACAAACTAAAATGAACAAAGTACAGTTTCAAGGTCGGAAATTAACATTCTAAAATTTCAATGGATTCTTCAGGACATGCTAAGAAGTGCACTTGCATGTTCTTGTATTGTCTTCCAGGCCAAATTGACATGCCTGTTTTCTGTAAGGGTTGTCCCAACACAGAAACGGATCACATAAACACCTCCGATCACAGCATGAGTCATGTAGATCTTACCCGTCTCATTGATGGATTCTAGTAATTTGCAGTTGAATTCATTTGTTGCATCTTCCTTGGAGACAATGTGATTCTTTCCAATTTCAATAGGTGAAATTCTGAAACAGACCGTTGCAAAGTTTCTGGGGACTACAACTTCGAACCTCTTGTCCATGCCGATCAAGCCCTCAAAATTCTTGGCCATTTGGACGTGACTCCTCAAGAATTTTCTGAGGTTGGCCACGCCGTAGCTCCGGAGAACCAGCCATAGTTTCAATGATCTGAATCGTCTGCTCAGCGTTATTTGCCAGTCTTTGTAATCCACAACCTGGTTTGAATCAGTGGCTTTGTTCCTCAGGTACTCTGGGTATGTTGAAAGGGCTTTAACGAGGGCGCTGGGGTTCTTCACCCAGAGACAGCAACAATCCAGAGTTGTCAGGAACCATTTGTGTGCATTGAAACTGAAAGAGTCTGCATTTTCAACACCATCCAGAAAATGGCGATACTCCGGGCATATGCAGGCACTTCCGGCATAAGCAGCGTCAACATGGACCCACATCCCGTACTCCTTTGCAACATCACATAATGGCCCGAGTGGATCAACAGCAGTTGACGATGTAGTTCCAATGGTGGGGCAGAGAAAGAGCGGAACCAGCCCTGCTTCCACGTCTGATTCAATTGTTGCTCGGAGTGCCTCTGGGGTTAGCCCAAAAGCAGTAGCCTTTGTCGTTTGCACAGCTCGGAAGTTCTTTGGCTCAATACCGGCAATTTGAGCTGCCTTTTGTAATGCAGAGTGGGTTTGATCAGATCCGTACACTATAAGTTTGCCAATGTTATCTCTGCCGATCTTGTTCAGCATCTGATCTCTTGCAGCCACAAGTGTGCACAAAATGGCTTCACAGGTAGTCCCCTGGAGCACACCCCCGCCACCTCCAGAGAAGAGAAATGAACTGGGAAGCTTTAGCATTTTGCCAAGCCAATCCATGACTATACTTTCTAACTCAGTTGCAGCGGGCGATGACATCCAGTTAAATCCCACAACATTAAACCCAGTGCTAAGCATTTCCCCAAGAAATCCAGCAATGCTTCCACTGGAAGGAAAATAAGCATAATAGTTTGGGCTCTGCCAATGCGTTATCCCTGGAACAATATCCTTCTGCACATCTTGTAAAATTTCTTCAATGGCTTCCGGTTCATGCGGTGCAGATTCCGGCAACCTCTTCCTAAGATAGCCCGGCTCGACTTGGCTCCGAACAGGATACTTGTCGACGTTTTTGTAGTAATCAGCAAGGAAGTCTATGACCATATGGCCTTGCCTTCTGAATTCCTCAGGATCTAGAGGTTTAATGGTGGTGCCTGTGAATCCATTTTCTGGCTTTTGGTTTGGAAGACTTCCCATTTGGACGGGGAAGATGAGGAAACTCAGGCAGGCCCTTAAGCTTAGTGAAAATGATTTCACTTCTTAGCTTGGGAGTTTATAAGAGTATTGGTTTATGAAAGACAAAACTTATTGATCTATATATATACACACACGTATCTTAAAGAAAAAGGGAGAGGAGGTAGATGAGCATGTTGAGTTTTAAGTGGGTTGTTGGCGAGCATTAATCACGTTCTATTTTAATTTTTTTTCAACTATTTTTGTTATTATTATTGGAATTTTTAATTAGTTATACGTGATGATAGGACCTAAATGCGATTTGAGATGTGAAAAGAACACAAGAACGCTTTTGTGGAATTGGAAAAGTCAATGAACCCTACGGGTACTCAAATGTAATCGGCAAGAAACGTCGGGGTCCACAAATATGACAATTTATACTGGTTGAGGAAATTTCCCAAGGACCTGAGTAGTATGAGAAAATAGAAAGTAATTGTCTTTTCCAGTTTTTTACAAGAGACACTTTAATTTTAAAATTGTTCCTCTTTTACCACATGAAAAATTCTCATGTTTGCTTCATTTCTACTTTGTGCACGAAACTTGTACCCCCATGGTAGTGCAGTCAATTGATTAATGTCGATACAAGAAAGGAATCGTTCATGTCGTCAACGATGCTTGAAAATGTCAGAAATTGTAAAGATGAAGTACTCGATCAATTGATTTTAGGTACGTATTGACATACTTTGCTATGTCAATGCAACTATTCTTAAAATAAATTGGTATTGTTTCATAAGAATGACGTTTTATAAATTCCCTATATGACTCTTAACCTCTTTCTCATAAACCTTTTTGTGTTTGAATTGGAGCCTTTACTTCTTACTATATATTAACATTATTTATGTACACGCAATTATCTTTTTATTTACTTTTCGATAATAATGAAATGCTATTAAAAAAAGTCTCTTTGCAGTGTTTATAATGAAAATGTCAAAATGATGTTCAAATACGAGTGAAGCTAATTCAAAGCCCAATACATAGCCCACTTACAAATACAAACTTTTTGGGCTTACACAACTTGTTGCCCAGGCGTTTAAGACTTCTTTAGACACTTCAAAAGTGGAAAGTCCAGAAGTACTTATTTCTTCAATTGTTTTTGTCGAACAAAAGAATCCAAAAATACACTTTCATTCATCGTGTGCAGAATCAGAGAGAAATAACTGTAGAATGTAAGTTGTGTTGGAAAATCACGAGAAACAAAGTCTCAAAATTCATACACAAATTAATGAAACAATAAATAAACGAAATGGAGAAGGTAGAAATCAAAATAAAACCACAAAGAAGAGAATAAATTTCCAATTTAGAGGCTTGAACATGTATATGATACATTGTCTTAAAGCGATATTTGTCCCTCTCGTTCACCGACAAATATGGCATACACCGACAAATAACTCTTAAGGATTAATGAAGCCTTGAAGTTTGATCAACAAGCAAAGATGATGAACATTCAATTACTAAAATCACTTTAAAGAATTTCTGAATGTTTGGATGATTTGGAGTTTTGTAATTGACTATTACTCTACATATCTGTGATGCTGCTATGGTGCATAAGACTATAAGAGAAAGAAGTTTTGTTGGTTTTACAACTCCCTTCGAGCAAAGTATAATTGCATTCATTCAACTAAAGACTTCCACTTTTACATTGTTAACAAATACACAAAAAACCTCGATGAAAAAGCTTGAGAGAGAGAGAGAGACCTCAATCCATGAAACTTTGTAATGGTGTTATGGCCAACCACAACAGATAAAAGGGGATGATGGAATTCGACCAGTTGCACGAATGTATTCTACCTGCGCAGCAGTTATCTCCTCCTGGCGATTTTTTCTTGCCTCAGCAGCAGCCCGCAATTCCTCTGATTTATGCCTTGCCAATGCAATCTTCTCAACCATCTTTGCTTGAGCTTGTGCTCTCATTTGCTCAACTTTTGCCTGAAAACCACTTTCGTTTAAATCCATAATGCCAAAATATCCTTTCTATCTGATTCAATTTCACCATAATACAACAACACAATATGATGACGCAGTTGCTTAGAAAAGCCAAATCAGTCCAAGGATTCGGCAGCAACTAAAAAGCTTCAAGAAGTGATGTGATTATACCGTCTCAATCAAATATAAATCAGAGAATAATTGAGGAATTTATGTGGTTTGGCCTTTCACCTACATCCACGGATATTTTCAAATCCATTTTCAAATCCAAAGGTAGAAAATACTGAAGAGTACAAAGTACTCAACCTCAAGTATGAACATGCCAAAACTCTATACTAGGTTCTGGACCTCCTAAAAGAAGGAGCGAGGAGGCTAAGGAAAATTTATAATTTTTTTTGTCATTTTTTCTTTTTGAAGAATTCTAATTACTGTGATGTGTAGCATATTTTGAATCATGGAGGAGATGAGGAGAAGCTAAGGTGTTGTTCTCTTTGTGTTTCAGTTTTGTGTTTTGAGTTTTGAATTCATTTTGTGTTTAGTGTTTTGAGTGTCCATTTTGAGATTGTTGAAAATATATTCTTTTTGTCATTTTGAAAAATTGTTTTGAAAACACCCAAAACAAGTTTTGAAAATTTTGACTTGATTATAACTGAAAACACCCAAAACGACAAATTTGTCGTTTTGTGTTTCCTTTATAAATTTTAACTTGTTTTCAAAAACCCGTTTTCGAAA
>CAIGRL010311001.1:0-12330 GCA_903798325.1 Fraxinus xanthoxyloides
TTTTTTTTTTTTTTATTTTTATATTATTTTATAATTCTTTTACTTATTTTTTTTGTTTTTTGTGAGGCTTACGCCTGCCTCGAGGTTTACGCCCCATAAAGAAAAATCGTTTCAATACTTAGTTTTGCCTTTTTAAACCTTGCACATCACTTCACTTTTTTCTTTCTATAATTTCCTTCGTCTCTGTATTTTGGTTTTCCTTCTCTCCATATTTTTCTTGTTGGCCTATGTAGAAAAGCCTTTGTTCATAGGGAAGGGGATGGAAACATTGTAAGTGGAAGAGGAAAAAGACTGAAGAAACTTGATAAACTGAGGAGAAACAATTCGGATTTTCATTTATTTAAACAATAACAATTCCAGACCTATATTTTGAATCTTAGAGTAACCAAACTACCACCACCTAAATTCACATATTATGGCTTGATCAAACTGCTAATTAACAGCACAAAATCAGCTAAATAATTACAATTACTCAAAATTAGCAAACTAGAAAACTACAATATGCAGCCGATACTAATAAAACTGATAGTACCGAGAATAGAATAATCAAATGTGCCAATGATTCATTGATTCTCTTAAAAAGAGATTCTACAAGTGGAGTATAGAAGACTTTTAGAGATTTTTTAGTTCTAGTAAAGTAATAATACATTACAATTTTGTTGTGTCGTCATTAATTTTACGATTTAATATTTGCTACTCCATTGATCTATTTAAAGTAGCAAGTTAAACTTAATTTTGTTAAATTGTTTTGTTATGGATTTTGAAGATGTTTCATGGTTATTATAAGCACAATTTGTATTTTTTTTATATTTTTTAATTATTATATTGGCTTGCATTGAGGCTTACGCTTTTCAAATCACATAGGTACTCAATAGAGCCATTTAAACACTGGAGCAAGTACACAGGAACCAACAAACTTCAAAAAGCATGGGTGAACATACCAAAACATTACATGCATATAAAAAAAACCATTAGCAGGACAGAAGTTGGACAGAAATTATTACTTTACTGGACAGAAATGTCAGTTCGTAGGCAACCAACAATCAGCACTAGGAAGCATATATAATCAATAAGATCACTTTTAAAAATTGCTCCTTCCGAACGGCAGAAGTAATCACAAGAAATCAGTATTTTCTTTTTTAATAAATGATTTTACCTGTTAAAAAGCCTATGCAGTCATTGTTCTTAATAAACTCAGAAATCAACTAAACACGATTCCTTCAGTCATTTAACAGGTTAAGAAAACTAATTCACAGATAAATTATCTGGAGGAAACAATAATAAAACGCATGGAGTAATTGCAGAGGTACATACTTTGGAAGAAATCAATTGCCCAATCAGCCAAAGCTTCCATCATCAATGGCCAAAGACTCCACATGTCCATGGATATTGTTGGGGAGAAAAATGTCATATATGACACTATCTCCAAAACTTCCTCGAAGACCTCTGCAAAATCATGCATTTTTAAGAAGGGATCCACAAAACTTCATCCAACAACAGAATTTTCCAACAAGCTATATGATTTTTTTGGTCACGTTAATCCAACAAATTTCAGCTACAAACAATCTTTTAAGACAAATACACTCCCTTCATTACCCGCACCCAAGGACAATCTCTCCCAAGTTTTTCATTTGTATGAGAAACATTCCAAGTCAAAAGGTGAAGAAATCTTGATTCATTTTCAGGTACAATATTAGTTTAACTGAAAGCAACCATACATCTGAGTTGGAAAAATTAATAGCCACCATTTATCCTTGAAACACCGAAGTTTAAGAAAGATGGTATAAATCATATGCTCAAGAAGATGATTAGTAATGTAAAAAAGGACAAGTACCTTGTCCATCAGTTGTCAGCATCCTACGCATTATAGGGAGTAGAGTTGGTTCGATGAGTACAAACAGATGAGGGAGCCTGCTGACTGACTCAAGGATTGTGCTTATTGCACGCAGACAACCAACAGCTGCTAAAGCACCAGGATCATCACCTTCCTCATCTGCTTCAGCCGTGTTCATACACTTCCAAAATGCAGCAGCCTAAATAAATAATACATGATTCAGTGGATAGGACAGATTCAGAAAACAAGAATTCAGAAGATTAACAATCCTGGTCTCACCAAATTCTGGCATAATCCAAGAGCATAAGGAGACATTTCCTCTCCGAACTTGTCCACTATTGTCTCAAGAGTAAATACAAGATCTTCATTCTCAACTTCATTCATAAGTTTGAAGAACTCTAAATAGGATTTCAGAAGGAAACTATATTCAGTAAGAAGGCTGCTGCTTCATAAAGAGTAATAGAAGTATGACTTTGGCAAATTACATACCATCAAGTAACTGGGGAAGAATAGGTCGAATTTCACCCAAATCTGCACAAGAAAATGACAGACACATTGGATGAGCATCCACTTTCAAGTTACATGGTAGATACAAATTACAAATGATTCCTGGAAAATTGAACCTTCACAGGCTTCAACAAAAGAGCGCAATGCAAAAACAGAATCAATGCGAACAGGAAGTTCTGGATCACGCATCCCGGCAACAACACTGTGCAATGCTTTACGGAAGTTATTCGGATCTGAGAAGTTAACATGTGCATATTGCCCTGCAACCCATGCTGCCTAATATCCAAAAGGTTGGAGCAAGAAGGGCACAAAAGTGTAAGCTCATAACTCAAGAAAGAAGTATGAAACAAGGAACTTAAAGTAGATGACCAAGGAATAGTTATGAAACCAATCCATCAATAATCATGCAAAAGTCATAATATGAATGTTCAGTCCAGAAATGCACAGCCAAATGAGATTCTAACATGAACTATATGCTTCTATACACAAGGAAAACGAAATCTGTGTCGGGGAAAATGCTTTACTAATATACGGTAGAAGAAAGGTTTGGAAAGTAATATAGCATGCCAACAGGTAATCAAATAAGAGATTGAAGCAACACACCTTGGCTCTAAGATGCCCCACGGGACTGCTGAATTCAGGGAACACATGCTGCACAAGCATACGCTCAAGCTCCGACTTGTAAGGCTCAGTCTGCTTCAGTTTATCACACAATGCACCAATGGCTAGAAGGGCACCATCCTTTTGCCTATAGGGCTTGTATTCAACTGGCGCCTCATCATATCTAAAGGTAGAGAAAATGAGGTTGATCATCATTCAGAGATCTAATTGTGTGAACTGACGTAAAGGATTCGCTGGGTGACATGTACCTCTTAAAAATCTCCACAATGAATAATATGAACTTTTGAAGATTCTCTTCCCCACGCCTTCTAACCAACTCACTCACAAAATCCATTGCAGCAGTTCTAGGACTATATAAGTCCTCGATTATATCTGTAGTAACATAATAAGTAGATGAAATACTCAACAGAGTTTGGGATTACAAAGAACCAGAGATAATACTAAGTTCAATCAAAAACCAGAAGCTCAGACACACCATATCCCTTTCTCACATACTCATGTGGATCTTCATCCCAGAGCTTTTGATCATTGTCATTGAAGCACATGAGTGGAAAGATGATCTCAAACAGAACAACATCAAGTCTTGGTTGCAGCTGACCATACATATTACTTTTTGAGATACTGTATGATAGACAAAACTGAATCAGGTCAAGAGCATTGGCTAAATGTTACAATCAAATCATCATGCTTGAAGCAGTACAAATATTGTTATCAAAAAATGGAGCTGATGCAGCAAGAGGTGGCTTTCAAAAGGATATTACAAAATTGAAACATGGTATTATGCATATGATATGACACCAACAGTCCATCAGCAGAATGTCAAATCTCGAAAAAGATTCAAAATTTCTATAATTTGAAGAATGTTCAAAATCATCCTCTCTAATCTGTATCCTAAAAACAAGAACATTTCCTTCCCATAAATCACAGGATAAATGTCCCATTCCAGAAGAGGAAAAGAGGATAGCACTAACTTACACATGCCTATTGCTAGACTCTTTCGCCAAAATATTTATGTTACGATGGAAAACTATTTTATAGTATTTTTTGGTGCTTTCATTCAAGTTTTACGCAGAACGTCAACAGATTACGTCTTAGTTCAGATGATACATCTGTAAAAGGATTTTTTTCCCATTAAGCGCCTGTTTGGTTTAGCTAAAAAAGTTGATAGAAATCTAAGATAAAGAAGACCAACAGAAAAAGAACCACAAGTCAAGGACAAGTAGTTAAGATTTTTCTTTAACTTTCAAGAGAAGATGTGAACGTTAGAATTTTTAGTTCTTCAGAATCTCTCTTATAGAATCAGCACAAGATTGTCACTCACTGTCTCGTGAACTAGAAACGTCATTCTAATTTTGCGAACAGCTTATTAGTTCCCAAAGCCTATTGCCTGATATATCAATGATGTTCATTTGAATAGACATTGTCTCTAGTTGATCGTTCCAAATATACCAAGCTGTGGACCCATAGAGACATATTTTCTATGGTACGGATATATCAGGTCGTTGGCAATAACTATGAGTCAGTCAACTTGGATCACAAGGCATATGGAAATCAGGTTTCCTTATTTTGTCTACAGAAATGCATATAAAACCAAATACCAGGGGGTTAGATGATATAAAACGAGCTAAAAGATAAAATTATTGAAGAGAAATAGAACTAACTAATTATCATATTGCACCGACCTGTTACTCAGATATTGCAAAATAAGATTGATTACTCTGTCGGGTAAGTAGCCACCAACACGAATTACATTCAATAAATTTAGGTGGCATTCCAAAATTTTTCCTGCATAACTTTTCTGGAACATTTGTGCAAAAGCTTTGTTATCTGGGTTTTGAAGTTTCATGTCTCCAAAGCTGAGATAGAGCAAAGACAGAAAACGGAAAATCAAAGTCAGAGTCATATTTGGCCAAAGTATGGACCTAAATAGAACAGAATCTAGTATATCTACTACCTACCGCGTATAAAGGCGGTTTAATATGTGGACAGTCCACTTCTTCACCTTCCACCATCCCCATGATTTCCTCAGGTCTGGATCAGCTGGTTGGCCTTCTAATGGGACAGGCCTCTCCAATATATTCAAGAAAAGAAACATCCACGCATTAAACACAGCTGAATCAAAGAACTGCTTTGGAATCTCCAACTGAAAGACACAGAATAGCAAATATAATAAGTTTAACACACCAAATACTTTATTTTGCAGGAACCAGATTTACAAACTTATTTAGAACCAGCAGCAAAAAATTGAGTGAAATTTTCAAGAAAATTTATTAGTTACGTGGTAAGTGTGTCAATGAAATTTGATTCTTGAGCAGATGAAAACCAAAAGTATAACTATCAAAAACTTTGAGTTACAAACAAAAATGTATGGCAATTAGTGCGTTTAAGGTTTTATAAAAAAGAGACTGACAATGAGGCATATCCTGCAATACTACAGAATGCTTTTCTGGTAAAATTGTTCGTTTCTTTATGAATTTCGTGAAAAACAAACTGCAGAAGTACACTGCTCACTGCTGTATGCTGCTCAATACAAACCCACACCCTGAACCCCATAAATGAAAAGAGAGAGAGAGAGAGAGAAATCTTCATGGAAGACAAGTTTTGAAACTTAAGAACATCAACATACATAGATAGAGGACCAGAATATTTTGCAAATAAGCTTGATCAAATCTGCAACTTCAATAGAAGGATTTGCTATTTGTCCAAGTTGGTTAAAAATGTTCAGCAGATGAGGAAATGTTTCCTCAACAATATGATGAACCGGTGTTCTCTCCTCATCTGATTTGAACCTGTCATGGTAAGAAGTACGAGATATTACTTCAAAATATATTGTAGATATGGATCAATTTATGATGCGGGTAGTGACTGGTAAATTTCTTTTCGTAGAATCGCACAACTGCACAAATCTTCTCTCATTTTCCTTTTCAAAAAAAATGTTCCAGAACAAATCGGGGATACCATAAATGTTTGCAGGTGAGGGCTAAATGAATATACAGGAAATAGTAACATGCTTTCTACACTTTTTTCCATTCTCTCCTAGATGAATAAAAGAATTTTGTCACATATGGCAAGTCAGGCTGATGAAAAGAAATGGCATCAGTAAGTGTCAATAGGTACCGAAGAAAACAAACATGTAAGACACAGTAAATGTTTTATGTATGCGTATATGTTTGTTGAGTCTGAAGTATTCACATGTAAGACAAAATAGATTCACTGGAACAGTTAGTGGATATGCACTAAGCAGAGGAGTGTAGCTGAAGCAATCAAGATACCCAAACACTTTATCATCGAACTGTAGTGTAATAGATTACAGATGCTTCAGAATTTTGCCAACTACTAAAGACAACAGGTCATAGCATGTTGTAACTTAGCTTACTTGGAAGGAAAATGGCATGAGAAAAAAACAGATCTACATGTCTTGAAGACTAATTTTTCTCATGCTGGGGAGGATATGAAAAAATAAAAAAAAATTCCGTATGTGTGAAGAACATACACTGGTATATTGCACTTTCATTTCAGTCTTGACAGGAGCCCTTTTTTTTAAGGGCTTGAATGCATAATGGAAAAGCACTCGAATATGAGAATAAATGGAATACACTTTGATGAGGAAAACTCCACTTGCTATACCTATTGAAGTAAAAAAACTGAGAAAATAAAGGCTGATCAACCATTACAGAGATTGCAGAAATAGTGAAAACACAAAGAAGAGTACAAAGTGCAAAAGAAGACTTGGCAGCATTTAGCCCTTGTTTGGCATTGATTTAAATCAGTTTTTAATCTAAATCAAAGACGAACAATCAATATTAACCACATTTTATAGGTCTCATAAACTTTTTAACCATACATTTCAAAAACTTTAATCAAAATCTACTAAAAATCTAATTTTAATCCCCAACAAACAGGCTTCATGCCAAACTTGGACCGCCGTCAATCCTTGACACACATCCATACAATTATTTCAGATAGCAAGATTCTTAAGTTTTTTTTTTATACACGCGATACAAATTATTTAAAAAAAAATATTGACCTCGGCGTTTTGCTTGACAAGCAAAAGATACTAAAGTTTAGATGGATGCCCATTGGCTATTTAACTTACTCATATTTTCTTGAAAGAATCCTTAGGACAAACAAGGAACCATAAACTTGTTGATCCTGAAAATTATGCTTCACCCAATGCAAAAGAGTCGGCCATTGCTCTGGGTAGTCAGCATGAATAATTGTTTTCAAGCACTCTCCCAGCTGTACCCTGTTTATAAGAAAAAGAAATTTAAAGAGTTAGATACAACAATTAAAAGTCTGATAAATACAAGTACATTCGGCAGATAGAGACAATAGACATAATAGATAACAAAACCAGTCGTGTGGCATTAAAGAGAAATATCTTTCAGACGCACAAGACAAGTGAGTATTAACTAATATGCCAACACATAAATGCAATTTCCACCAGTATCGTTGGCAAAATGGAGTAAATACAAGCAGGAGAAAATACCTACCTCAAAAGCGGAGGAACTTGGGCAACAAAATTGAGAATATTCTGCCTCACCACTTCCTTATCACTCGGTGAAATCTTTGATTGCTCCCCTGTTACGACATAACACATCAACTTGTATATTAAAGCCTGCAAATAATGTTTCTACCACACATTTTTTTGAGTGGCACCCCATACAGGTAAAGAAATTTGGTTTTTGAGCATTTTAGTCATATTTCCTTTCGATTTCAACACAAAGTTGCCCAGAATGGTTTTCCCAGGTCAACTAAATGGCGTGTAAATAATAAGCATTGCAAGGCTTGATCAACACTGTACAAGAGAGAACCACACAAATACTTGTGATAGCTTTGTGAATTGAATAACCCAATCAATAATTCGTATACGAGCTGGATGATGAAATCGCAAGTGCGAAATTGAATTGCCTAAAAATCATCAATACAAATGGGGTAACCCCAGAGCTGTCTTTTCTATTTTGTACCAAACACGTGTATGTGACTTCAGAAGTAAACTCACCGGGATCATGAGGTGACCAGTTTTTAGCAATGAAATTCTTAAAATGAATGCTGGCTACCTGCCGGACTGCCAGGTCAACATTCCCATCTACTATGATCTGAAGCAGCCTCACCAAATGCTGGGGCGCATATTGAAACTGAACAACCATTCAAAAAACAACTAACTTTGAATCCAATCATTTCGAGTTCCAATAAGTCTAAAAAATTAACTAAAAGCAACTCAATCGATTCCCCAAGAAATTCAGTTTCCTTTATTTTTGACGTTGTCACATTGCTAAATACTTATAGTAAGAAACAATTCCCTCGCCTGATCGAGCTTCATCCATTTTTAGGAAATAATAAAAAAAGACAAAAAATGATTTATTTAAAAAAATATAATACAGTACCTGATTAAGACTTTCTTCAGCAGCTTTTCGTTCACTGGGATTGGGGCTGAGTGCACCTTGCAAAATTAGAGCTAAACTCGGAAGGTCCATTATGCATATATTTGAACAAGAATTCTTGTTTAGGTTGCTGCTAAAATTGAATATATTAGCCTGAAAACAGAGAATTGAGATGGAATTTACTCTCTCTCTCTGGGGTTTAGAGAGAAAGGAGGAGGATGCGGGGAGAGACAGCGAATAATGTGTGTATTGAAACGGTTAGGGTTGAGGAGATAGTAAAAACTTGAGAGAGAGTACAGATTATCGAGAGAGAAAATTGGCTAAATTTCGGCAGAGGGCACTTAACTTTCCGACATATGAATTACAGTCTAAAGTTTTAGGGAAATGCTATTTGAACGGGTTGACACCTGGTGTAGAATCCCTTTTTCACCGGAGTGACTTTTAGGGAAATGTTATATGTACGGGTTGACATTTCGGTGTACAGTCGCCTCACAATCCGGTATACAAGTAGCATGACCCAAACTTTTATGGACTTCTTACGACCGTTTAGTTTGTTGGGAAAATTATAGGAAATCGGGTGTTTTAAATATTGGTTTTTAAAAATCAGGTCTAAAGTTTATTTATTCAAAAATCAGGTACTATATTAAAACGCTAATTCATAACCTAATTTATCTGTCCTCTCTTCCCCCCCTCTCTCTCTCGCGCCTCCCTCATCTTCCCTTCTCCCTCCTTCCCCTACCCCTCTCTCCCTCGCCTCTCTCAGCGTTCAACGTTGTTGCGGCAGCGTCGCGACGCTGCTCAGTTCTCAGCAACGTCGCGACGCTTCCATTGTTCACAGCGTCGTGACGCTGCCAACGTGAACGGTGGCGCGTGGTGTTTTTATGGTGTTTTGGACACAGCGGGATGGTTGGTGGTGGTGTTGATAGTCATCCGACGGCGGCGGTGGTGTTTTGTGTGTTTGGATGCGACGGTGGTGGTGGTGTGCTGTGTGGTTGCATGCGGCGATGGTGGTACTGTTTTGTGTGCTGTGGTGGTGGTTGTTGCGATGGTGGTGTTGATACCGATTGTTGTAAGGGCATGGTGGTGATGGCGACGGTGGGGTGAGGGTGGTCAAAAGTAGTTGAAGTGGTATGTGACTAATGAAATTAACTGTGACCTATAATTTTTTGAATTTGTGATCTCGAAATCATCATTGACTAATTAATTTGATAATATGTGACCTATAATTATGTATATGTGTCCATTAATTGTATAATTGTGACATAATTAATAAATATTTTTAATTAATTACATAATACATGAGTTTTAAATTGTTAAACTATCTACCTGACTTTTGAATTGGTGTAAACCATATACCTGAAATATGAATTTTTCCCTAGTTTGTATCTCATTTTCACTTTATTTTTTTATTTTGAGTTCATTTTTTAGCTTCCTTCTTTTCAAAGTTTGGTTTATCATTTTAAAAAATTATTTCTCAAAATAAAAAATTCAAACACACGTTCAATTTGAAAAATTGAAAAATTATTTTATGATATTTTATTTCGTGAAATTTGATTATTCGGTTAGAATAATTTTATGTTACTATATTATCAAGTAATATATACTTTTTAAATTTGGTGAATCTTACAATTTATTTTTTCTCGCTATAAAAATAAATAATAAATTGAATTCAAAATATAGGAAATAAAAATTAAAAAATTAATCTTGGATTGAAAATGATTTTATTTGTGTTCATTTAAATATTTCTTTATAATTTTTATGTAAATAATCGTTAAGAGTTTAAACTATTTTTATTTTATATTTTTTGTACTTTTTGTTTTTCTATAAATTTTTATAATTTTATTTTTCAAAAAAAAGTATTTTTTTTATTTTGTAGAATTTTATTTTGTTTATAATTTTAGATTTTATTTTGTTTTATTATTTTTCAATGAGTGTTTTTAGAATTTTCACTGAAAAATACTCAAAACGGCAAAAATGCATTTTTTGTTTTGTATAATAAGTTTATCATTTTTTTCTAAAATGTATTTTCAAAAATATCAGACAAAACACATTTTCAATATTTTACAAAACTGAAAACTGAAAGTAATTTGAATACACTAAACCAAACACACCCTTAACTTTCAACAAAATTGATTTGGATTCCAGACCCCTCAATTATTCCAGACCTCCATCTTTATGTTACTTACTGTATCTCAAATTGAAAAGTGTTAAATTGACAATCAACACTGATATTTTGGGCGTGTAGAGATTAAAATTGAAAAATTAACCGTTATTGTTGACTTTTATTAGACAATTGAGATTCAATAATAGCTACATTTCCAATTTTAAGCACGGCCGAACACAGCCTTTATGTAATCATTTTGTGACATGACAAGTTAATTTCGATGTATCATAAAAGTTCATAAAACAAAAAATACATGTTTTAACATTTTAATCCAAACTAGTTCTAGTCAACGTACAATGCACGTTATTTTGTTTAAAATCATGTAAATATGTTAATTTCTCTTTAACATCCTTCTTCGATGTCTAGGAACTCATACACGACTTTTAGAATCAATTGTTGTATTCCTAACTTTCCATAGAGCATCCGGTCTTCAGGAAATAATAGGCATTCGCCAAGCGCCACCATCCCCGAATTAGAGAATGTGGATGAATCGGAGGAATAGGTAAGCATGATCGAATCATCATCTGCTGACAATGGCCCTGGATGACCGCGTTTGCGGATCGACGGGAAGAGAGCATTAGGTAGGTCGGTTTGGCTCGAGAAATCATCAGATAAGACTATAGTGTCAGCTAGCATTGTAAGATGAGAAAACTTCTTAGACCTTTCTTTCCCTTTTCTCCTTTCCAAAATGTCAAGTGAAGATCCTACCACTCTTGACATGATTCGAATCTCACATCCAGTCGAGTTAAGCGGACGGTCTAAAGGAAGATCGCAACCAAGAATTTACATACATCTCTTTACCATCATAATAGGGATTTTATGTCTTAGGAAATCGGAAGGAATGCCTCGTGGTTCTATCGAAGTATGATCCCACAAGCCACTAACAGAAAGAACCTCAGAAAACAGAATAAACTAAATGTCCCTTTGATCCTTGGGTATCTCTAAGATCTTAGAAATTTGCTATTTCACAAACAAACCTTCGATAGGTCGTGTGTTGATGTGAAAACCTACAAGAAAATGAAACAAGAACCTTAAATCAGTAAAGCACATTGAGAGTAAGCGATTTACGAAGCTTGTCGCGTGACCATCTTGAGGGAAAACGATAATTTCCCTGTTGATGCCAGAAAATAAGACCATTCTAACCTTGTCTAACTATCAATCGATCGGTAATTTTCCTTCAATTTAAGGAAAATTGGCATTTTTTCACCGCGTGATCCCTTATAAAGTAACCGTGCAGAAGCTCACTGTAACGACACGGGTCCCACTTAACAGGTTGTCCCGATCGTAGATCGACGACGTACTGTCTGTACCACATGGGTCTTTTCAGCATGTTTTGTCCTCACTCACACGCTCCCTGAGAAAACTTCACAGGAGGTCACCCATCATGGAATTGCTCCAAGCCAAGCATGCTTAACTGTGGAGTTTTTAATGATGGACTTTCAGAAAAGAAGGTGCACCTTGTTGGTATGAGTAGTACCTATCAAATCTTTTTAAGATTTCTTGGTCAGGGCATTACAATCACCCATCGTTAGACTCGCGATGTCATCGTCGCGCTTGATCCATCTGAGGATCCGTTGCCATGCGTTGGGATTCTAGAGATGGCTCCTACGGGTTCAAGAGGTGGCTTCCGCCCTAGGCGTAGCACTTTATCCCGCATAACACTTAGTTCCCGATTTTCGGCTAGCAATAACGCCCCAAATTTTTAAATATCTTGCGGTGTTACCAACAGTAAATTTTCATTTAAAATGCAGAACTATAAAATGATATTTTTCTAAATATTCATAAATTAATATCGGATCATAAATCATGTCTTTAAAACA
>CAIGRL010311034.1:0-10938 GCA_903798325.1 Fraxinus xanthoxyloides
TCTTGGCTGCATATTATTCACAGTCAAGTTTTCACAATATACATAGAAATATATCATTATGGAGTGAACTTATGTGAGTAGAAAGACATTTTGAACCATGAGATTTGGGTTCTTCGATCTTGAATCCTTATGTGACTTGGTACTTAAAAAAATTCTAGTTTCGACGCATCAATAGAAAGTTTAGTGTCCTACGTATCATCATTACCGGATTTGAAAGAGAACTTTTTAAGGTCCTTCATGGTAATATAAAAACTTTTATGTGTCTCAGTGAACCAAATAACAACTCTTCCAGATATTTACAGCCTTTGAAGAACCGTTTCATGGAATCACTACTCAGCAGGATTAAATATTTTGAGTGGAACACCTTCAGAATAAGTAGGAATACGAGTTCAAGGACATCAAAAACAGTATGTCCTCTAAGCTTCAGCACCACAAGTCTTGTTTATGTCAACACTTCTTGTGGTAATTTTCCATCAGATGCATTTTTTCCCAGCCAAATATCAATTTCCTTCCCTTGCTTTCTTACCGCAACACGAATTATTGCCTCAATAGCACTATCACTAAATTGGAAGTGGAGTTTGTCTTAAAACCAAACATTTCGAACACTAAACTATATTCCCCGATAACTTCTATCACTTTTTTTCAAGAAATCATCCACTGGATCGAGTGGAGATTGCAACAGTTGACTTAGTGTCAAGTTTTGACAATATACAGAGAAATATATCATCATGTAGTGAACTTATGTGAGTAGAAATACATTCTGAACCATCTCGAATCCTACAATAATTAACATATACACAAGACATTAGTTTCAAAAAAGAAAACATGGGCTATTAGGAAATATCAGGGAAAAGAACAAAAGTCTCACAATTTGAAGCTGACGCTGGCGTCGGTAGAGGAGATTGGAAGTGTGATACCATTTTTTGTAAAAAAAAATTGAAATTGAAATTGACTTGAGCTTGAGAAATGATTTTAAAAACAAAAACATGAATTTAAAACACACAACAAAGAAACTGAACATAATTTATTCGAAACTAATCCATGACAATTACATATGGAAAATTCAAATCTGTTTCCTCATGGAAAGCCAAGACATGTGAGGCTTACTTGATAGTAGCTATCCATAACAATTCGAAATAGTGACCAAAACAACTACAGAAACTGATGGATCAACAATAGAGGAGTCTAACATAAATACACAATATGTTATTGAATTTTATTTTTCTAGTTTGATGTTCCATTCTATCCCTCTCCTAGACAATTAGTGATTGATCGACATACTTTTGCTTAAAAGTAAAACAACGGAAACACCATTGGACAACTCAACGGTTTTAGTTTTACTTATAACATAAATTACAGACTTATTATCAAGTTTTGATAATATACACAAAAAGATATCATCATGTAGGGAACTTATATGAGTAGAAATACATTTTGAACCATGAGATTTTGGTGGTTTGATCTTGAATCCTACAATAATTAACACATTCATAGGTCATTAGTCTTAGAAAAGAAAACATGGACTATTAGGAAATGACGGGGAAAAAATCGAAAGTCTAACATTACAAAGCCGACTTCAGCATCGGCGTCAACGTTGACGTTGGCGTTCATATGGGTGGAGGAGGTGGAAGTGTGATACCAATTTGTAAATAAAAAAATTAAAATTGTAGTGGAGAGAAAGGTGAGGGCTTATCTATCTTCTGGATCTAGTGGAGATTGCAATAGCAGAATTACTGTCAAGTTTTGACAATATACACAGAAAGATATCATCATGTAGTGAACTTATGTATGTATATATATTTTGAACCATGATATTTGGGTTCTATGATCTCGAATCCTACACTAATTAACATATACACATGCCATTAGTTTCAAAAATGAAAACAGGTGCTATTTAGAAATATTAGGGAAAAAAACTCTAACAATAAAAAGCCAACGTGACCTTGGCGTTCCTGTCGATGGAGGAGGTGAAAGTGTGATACTATTTCGTAAAAAAAAATATTGAAATTGAAGTGGGGAGAAAGGTAAAGGCTTATCCATCTCCTAGATCGAGTGGAAATTGCAACAACAAACTGAGTGTCAAGTTTTGACAATACACATAGAAAGACATTATAATGTAGTGAACTTATGTGAGTAGAAATACATTTTGAACCATGAGATTTGGATGCTTCGATCTCGAATCTTTCAATAATTAACATATACACAGACAATTAGTCTAAGAAAATAAAACAGGGGCTATTAGGAAATGTCGGGAAAAAAACGAAAGTCTAACAGTACAAAGCCAACGTCAATGTCAGCGTCGGCGTTCCTGTTGGTGGATGAGCTAGAAGTGTGATACCACTTGGTAAAAAAATATTGAACTTTTGGAGGAGAGAAAGGTGAGGACTTATCCATCTCCTGGATCGAGTGGAGATTGTGATAACAAACTTATTGTCAAGTTTGACAATATACATAGAACGATATCAACATGTAATGAACTTATGTGAGTAGAAATACATTTTGAACCATGAGATTTGGGTGATTCGATCTCGAATCCTACACTAATTAACATATACACAGGCCATTAGTTTCAGAAAAGAAAACAATGGCTATTAAGAAATGCCAGAGAAAAAATGAAAGTCTACCAATACAAAGCCGACGTTGACTTTGGCGTTGATGTTCCTATCGATGGAGAAGGTGAATGTGCGATACCATTTCATAAAAAAAAAAATGAAATTGAAGTGGAGAGAAAGGTGAAGGCTTTTCCATCTCATAGATTGAGTGGAAATTGCAACAACAGACTTAGTGTCAAGTTTTGATAATATACATAGAAAGATATCATCATGTAGTGAACTTATGTAAGTAGAAATATATTTCGAATCATGAGATTTGGGTGCTTCGATCTCGAATCCTACAAGAATTAGCAATATACATGTCATTAAATTTAGAAAAGAAAACATGGACTATTAGGAAATGCCGGGGAAAGAACCAAAGTCTAACAATACGAGGCGGATGTAGGCATCGAAGTCTACGTTGACGTTGACGTTCCTGCCGATGGAGGAGGTGGAAGTGTGTTACCATTTTGTAAATAAAAAAAAATTAAAATTGTAGTGGAGAAAAAGGCAAAAGCTTATCTATCTACAAAGACCATTAGTTAAAGAAAAGGAAACAGGGGCTATTGGAAAATACCGGGAAAAAAAAGAAAGTCCATCAATACGAAGTCGATGTCGGCGTCTACGATAGCGCTAGCATTCCTATTGGTGGCGGAGGTGGAGGTGAGATACCATTTTGTTAAAAAAAAACTGAAATTGTAATGGAAAGAAAGGTGAGATATCCATCTCCTAGAGGTGGAGGTGAGATATCCATCTCCTAGAAGTGAAGATTGCAACAACCGACTTATTGTCAAGTTTTGACAGTATACACAGAAATATATCATCATGATGTGAACTTATGTGAGTAGAAATACATTTTGAATCATAAGACTTGGGTGCTTCAATCTCAAATCCTATACTAAATAACATATACACAGGCCATTAGTTTCAAAAAAAGAAAACAGGGGCTATTAGGAAAAGCTGGGGAAAAAACGAAAGTTCAACAATACAAAGTCAATGTCGGCATCGGCATCAACGTTGGCGTTGGCATGCTTATCGGTGGAAGGCGTGAGTGTGTGATACCATTTCGTAAATAAAAAAAATTTAAATGGTAGTAGAGAGAAAGATAAAGGCTTATCCATCTCTGGATCGCGTTGAGATGCAACAACAGACTGAGTGTCAAGTTTTGACGATATATATATAAAGATATCACCATGTAGTGAACTTGTGTGAGTAGAAATATATTATGAACCATGATATTTGGGTGCTTCAATCTCGAATTCTTCACTAATTAACATATATACATGCCATTAATCTCAGAAAAAAGGGCTATTGGAAAATACCGAAAAAAAAGAAAGTCTATCAATACGAAGTCGACGTCGGCGTTGGCGTCTACGATAGCGCTAGTGTTCTTGTCGGTGGAGGAGGTGGAGATGAGATACCATTTCGTTAAAAAATATTGAAATTGTAATGGAAAGAAAGGTGAAGGCTTATCCATCTCCTAGATCGAGTAAAGATGCAATAATAGACTTATTGTCAAGTTTTTACAATATACATAGAAGTATATCGTTATATAGTGAACTTATGTGAGTAGAAATACATTTTGAACCATGAGATTTGAGTACTTCGATCTCGAATCCTACAATAATTAACATATACAAAGGCCATTAGTTTCAGAAAAGAAAACAGTGGCTATTTGGAAATGTTGGGAGAAAAATGAAAGTCTAACAATACGAAACCGACGTCGGCATCGACCTTGATGTTGGCGTTGGCGTTCCTATCAGTGGAGGAGGTGGAAGTGTGATACCATTTCGTAAATAGAAAAATGAAATTGTAGTGGAGAGAAAGGTGAAAACTTATCCATCTTCTAGATCGAGTGGAGATTGCAATATCAGACTTAGTGTGAAGTTTTCACAATACACACAGAAATATATCATTATGGAGTGAACTTATGTGAGTAGAAAAATATTTTGAACAATGAGATTTGGGTTCTTCGATCTCGAATCCTTCAATAATTAACATATATACAAGCCATTAGTTTCAGAAAAGAAAACAAGGGCTATTGGGAAATGTCAGGGAAAAAACAAAAGTCTAACAATATAAAGGCCACTAGTTTAAGAAACGGAAACAGGGGCTATTGGAAAATGTCGGGAAAAAACAAAGTCTAACAATATGAAGCCGACGTCGACATCGGTCTCAACGTTGGCATTGGCGTTCATGTTAGTGGAGTATGTGGAAGTGTGATACCATTTCATTAAAAAAATTGAAATTGTAGTGGATAGAAATGTGAAGGCATATCCATCTCCTGAATCGAGTGGAGATGCAAGAAAAGATTTATTGTCAAGTTTGACAATATACACAAAAAGATATTATCATATAGTGATCTTATGTGAGTAACAATATATTTTGAAGCATGAGATTTTGGTGCTTTGATCTCGAATCCTACAATAATTAACATATACACACATGCCATTAGTTTTTGAAAAGAAAATAGGGGCTATTAAGAAATTTAGGGAAAAATCGAAAGTCTAACAATACGAAGCCGACGTCAGCGCTAGTGTTCTTGTCGGTGGAGGAGGTGGAAGTGTTATACCATTTTCTGGATCTAGTGAAGAGAAAGGTGAACGCTTATCCATCTTCTGGATTTAGTGGAGATTGCAACAAACGACTTATTGTCAAGTTTTGACAATATACACAGAAAGATATCATCATGTAGTGAACTTATGTTAGTAGAAAATATTAGAACCATGAGATTTGGGTGCTTCGAACTCGAATCCTACAATTATTAACATATACAAAGGCCATTAGTTTAAGAAAAGGAAACAATGGCTATTGGAAAATACCGGGAAAAAAAGAAAGTATAACAATATGAAGTTGACGTCGATGTCGGCCTCGACGTTGGCGTTGGTGTTCCTGTCGATGTAGTAGATGGAAGTGTGATATCATTTCGATAAAAAAATAAAATTGAAATTGTAGTGGAGAGAATGGTGAAGACTTATTTATCTCCGGAATCGAGTGGAGATGCAACATCATATTTATATTCAAGTTTTGATGATATACACAGAAAGATATCATCATGTAGTGAACTTATGTGAGTAGAAAATATTATGAACCATGAGATTTGGGTGCTTCGAACTCGAATCCTACAATTATTAACATATACAAAGGTCATTAGTTTAAGAAAAGGAAACAATGGCTATTGGAAAATACCGGGAAAAAAAGAAAGTATAACAATACGAAGTTGACGTCGATGTCGGCCTCGACGTTGGCGTTGGCGTTCCTGTCGATGTAGTAGGTGGAAGTGTGATACCATTTCGATAAAAAAATAAAATTGAACTTGTAGTGGAGAGAATGGTGCTTATCTATCTCTTGAATTGAGTGGAGATGCAACATCATATTTATATTCAAGTTTTGACAATATACACAGAAAGACATGAACTTATGTGAGTAGAAACATTATGAACCATGATATTTAGGTGCTTCGAACTCGAATCCTACAATAATTAACATATATAAAGGTCATTAGTTAAAGAAAAGGAAACAGAGGCTATTGGAAAATACAGGAAAAAAAGAAAGTCTATCAATACGAAGTCGACGTTGGCGTCGGCGTCGGTGTCTACGATAGCGCTAGCATTCCTGTCAGTGGAGGAGGTGGAGGTGAGATACCATTTCGTTAAAAAAAACTGAAATTGTAATGGAAAGAAATGTGAAGGCTTGACCATCTCTTGAATCGAGTGGAGATACAACAACAGATTTATTGTCATATTCTGACAATATACATAGAAAAATATCATCATTTAGTGAACTTATGTGAGTAGAAATACATTTGAACCATGAGATTTGGGTGCTTCGATCTCGAATCCTACAATAATTAACAAATACACAGGCCATTAGTTTCAGAAAAGAAAATATTGGCTATTAGGAAATGCCGAGAAGAAAATGAAAGTCTAACAATACGAAGCCGACGTTGGAGTCAGCGTATATGTTGGTGTAGGCGTTCCTATCAGTGGAGGAGGTTGAAGTGTGATACAATTTCCCAAATAGAAAGAAAAATTAAAATTGTAGTGGAGAGAAAGGCGAATGCTTATCCATCTCCTCAATCTAGTAAAGATTACAACAACGAACTTGTTGTCAAGTTTGGACAATATACATATAAATATATCATCATATAGTGAACTTATGTGAGTAGAAATACATTTTGAACCATGTGATTTGGGTGCTTCGATCTCGAATCCTACAATATTGCCACTAGTGTTAGAAAAGAAAACATGGGCTATTGAGAAATGTCGGGTAAAAAATCGAAAGTTTAAAAATATGAAGCCGACGTCGACGTATACATTGGCATTCTTGTCGGTAGAGTGACACCATATCATAAATAAAAAAAAATATTGAAATTGTAGTGGAGAGAAAGGTGAAGGCTTATCCATCTTTTGGATCTAGTGGACATGCAACAACATACTCAATGTGAAGTTTTGAATATATACATTGAAACATATCATCATGTAGTAGACTTATATAAGTAAACATGCATTTTGAACCATAAGATTTGAGTGCTTCAACTCGAATTGTTCAATAATTAACATATACAAAGGCCATTAGTTTTAGAAAAGAAATAGGGGCTATTAGGAATTGCTCTAAGAAAAAATGAAAATCTAACAGTACGAAGTCGACGTCGGTGTCAGCATCTACGATGGCGATAATGTTCATGTCGGTGGAGAAGGTGGATGTGTGATACCATTTCGTTAAAAAATTATTGAAATTGTAGTGAAGAGAAATGTGAAGGCTTATCCATCTCCTAGATCGAGTAGAGATGCAACGACAGACATAACAATATGCATAAAAATATATCATCAATGAACTTATGTGAGTATAAATAGATTTCTAACCATGAGAAATAAAAATTAATTGACTGGAACTTAAGAGCTGATTTAAAAACAAAAAAATGAATTTAAAATACATAACAAAGAGAGGGGATTGTTAAGTTGCTCTATTTGAATGAGAAGATTTAAATTTCCAGGCAATAATGATAGTACTTGTAAAGAGATTTGGAAGCTTACTTTTTCTAAATAATGGAGAGAACAAGACCAACATGTCAATGAAAAGTTAAGAAGTCACGAAGAGGTTGAAATGTCATATTCACCAATTGGTGATTTTAAAAACAAAAAAATGAATTTAAAACATGTAACAAAGAAATTGAACGTAACTCATTCAAAACTAATCCATGACAATCACATGTGAAAAACTCAAATCGGTTTCCTCATGGAAAGCCAAGACATTTGAGGCTTCCTGGATGGAAGTTATCCAAAACCACTTGAAATAGCAGTCAAAACAATTGTAGAAATTGATGGATCAGCAATAGAGGAGTCTAACATTAACCCACAATATGTAATTGAATTTTATTTTTCTAGTTTGATGTTTCTTTTTATCCCTCCATGTGCTCTGTTTATTCTTGGGCTTAATGTTACCAGGGTAACTTTTCTCCTTTTCTAGATGAATTTCTATATAAATTTCATAAACCTTTAAGCAAATTCTAAAATCTTTTCAGTTCGAAACTGCACTTGCTGTCAACTTAGCTGATGAAGAAATGCCTTTTCAAACCTCTAAATTGATCAAAATTTTGTCAATAGGTGACTCATGGGTCAACTAACGAGGAATTTGAGGATGTGATATGACGATATATGAAGTATGGATCACACAAATAATAACAAGATTAAAAGAAAACAAACAAGAAGATGAGATTGACAGAGGAACCGAATATTTTATTAACAGCTAATGGAGAGAAAAATTTCAACTTGTGCAACTAAAAGTCTAATAAACTGAATGAAGAGTATACTATTTATAGGAGACATGTCCAAACCCTATAATAAATCTAAAATATGGAAATTAGGTCAGAAATCACGTAAAACCGAAAAATAAGGGAAAAAATCTGCGACCAGTCGCTCGAGCGAAACTTGAGCGATAAGCGGGCGAGAGCCTATCGCTCGATGACAGCTCAGGGACAGGCGAGCGTGGAGTCGCTGTTCTAATTTTACTCCTCTTGCTCGAGCGGGAGTCAAACGTCTGTCTAATACCGTCAATCCGTATTTTTTTCCTTCTTGAACCCTATTTTGACATATTCAATCCCAATACTCCAAAACGCAAAAACCTAAACCCAATTTGGACCGAATTTGGGTCACAAAACCCAACAACCAGAATGCTCACGTAGGTTAATTTTATTTGGCTTATCACACTCTTTGATAAAGAAATCTCCATTTCTGCTTTCCCGGTCAGAGTTTTTATTTTGTGGTGTAACTTTAATCTTTATCCGGCCCCTATTTTTAAAATTCATTTACAACCATATATTTCATGCAATCCACAACTTTTATTAAATTTTCAACCATATTCATCAGTTTTTATCACAATTTACTAAAAAATTAATTTTTAGAAAAATCAAACATGGGCTTAATTTAGAATGCGTGATTAAAAATGAGTTTGAAAAAAATAGAGTTTTGTTTAAATGGTTGTCAAAAAGGGGCTAAGTCAAAATGTAAAGTTGCTACATAATTGGGTCAAAATCCTGTCTAAGACAAACAACTACCTACTGTGCTAAAAACCTTAGCACATGTTTGGCCCCCCATTATTTCACATTACAATAAGAGGAATAGTAAGTTTTTTAAAAATGTGTGATTCAAAAAGATTTTTTTTTTTTAGTTTACGTGTAATATTATTTTATAGGAGAATGTGTGGTTGATAAGAAGAGAAAGAAAAATGAATTATAGTTTAATGGGGAATAATGAGGACTTAATTTTAAAATACTTGAAACCCTAAATATGTAATTTTGAAAATTATATATAAGTTTCACCTTCTTCCTTATTGACTGTGCCACTACTGCTTGAGGGAAAGACTCCCCATAGCTACCAAATCTCCATAGATTATGTCGGCCTCAAAACATGGCGGTACCGCGTGGCCAATACATCTCATCTCCTCTCTCATCCACATGTATGTAACGTGTACACTTAGACAACCTTATTAGACTATTCGTGAGAGTAGTTCTGATTGATGCGATTGTCGCAGATGTTCGGTTGATTTTCCAAGTGTTTGGATCGTGACAAGTAATGAATTGAAATTTCTGAACTCGAATGTCGTTCTCACGTAGACTAATAATTATGATCAACTATTATTCTAACTGAAATTCAATTTAAACTAATGTGGTAACCTATTAACAAATCAAGAGTTTTTTTTTTAATTTTAATTCTAACTAATTTATATTAATTATCAAATTAACCAAATTTGTGGAGACTTGTGGAATTAAGTGCTTAGGAATTCCGATTTTACTTAGGTTATTCAATATCCAATCAATCAAATATCATTCAACTCCTTTTTCATATGTGTTAATACTTGAATTCACTAATTTTACTTAGTAGTCTCTCTCAAGCAAAAACTTTTCACATTCTCAAATTTAATATATTTCTATGTAAATTTGAACACATGCAAAAGCATCAATTAATGAGAATCCAATTTTTATCGAGTTTATAATCATCTCTCAATCTCTTACAACGCTTATGTCACTTATCATACGAACTAGACAAATAAATTTCATTTCGACCTTATTATTGTCATTAAATCAAACAATTGGTGATCAAGTAATTGATTGCAATTAAAACACAATAAGTAATCAGTACATAATCAAATAAAATCAATTGAATTAAATAAATATTAACTTAATTACGTCTTTCATCCTAACAACCAATTAATTGGCTAATCGTAATTGAGAAATTTAACAATAAAAAGATGACATAATCGGGTTCAATACAAGGAATAAAGAAAAGAATCCTAGTGATTGTTGTTCTTTGGCACCTAATTCTCAACAATGTATCATCAATATACTCTTTGAAGCTTGTCTGTCTTTCGGTTAATGGTGTTATTCAACATTTATATATTGAGGATTCTACGTATTTATATGTGTGATTATGTATCTATATTGTTTATCTAGCCTCCTTTAATTGAATACAAAATTCCTATTGTAGACCCAAATTATGTCTAAAATACAGTCCTAAAAGGATTGAAAATCACAGTCTTNTAATTGAGAAATTTAACAATAAAAAGATGACATAATCGGGTTCAATACAAGGAATAAAGAAAAGAATCCTAGTGATTGTTGTTCTTTGGCACCTAATTCTCAACAATGTATCATCAATATACTCTTTGAAGCTTGTCTGTCTTTCGGTTAATGGTGTTATTCAACATTTATATATTGAGGATTCTACGTATTTATATGTGTGATTATGTATCTATATTGTTTATCTAGCCTCCTTTAATTGAATACAAAATTCCTATTGTAGACCCAAATTATGTCTAAAATACAGTCCTAAAAGGATTGAAAATCACA
>CAIGRL010311043.1:0-11252 GCA_903798325.1 Fraxinus xanthoxyloides
ATGGGTATTCACAACTTCTTACGTCGTTTGGGAGTTATAGACGAGGCATTTGCGAGAGCAGAGACGGACGAATGTGAGGTCGAAATTGATCTACTTGACGCGGAAGAAGAAATGCAAGCCGAAATGTGTGCGCCCGAAATGCAACGTAGTGATTGAGATAGATTGCGTAACTACATGGCACAAATACATTGACGGTATGTTGACTTGTAGGGATTTAGGGTACGGTGAATTGTAGTGATTGCAAATTAATTTAACTGTAAGGTTACGTTGTCCGCCTAATAAATAAGGTGTTGCCCGACTTAATATCGGAAGTGGTTGTTTTTTTCCATTTTTTTCCGGCTGCATGGAAATTAGAACTATTCATTTAGGGAACAAATGTAATTTGATAAAATGGATGAGCACTATTCACGACGCGGAAAAAATTAAGAATTTCTCGTCCCCATTGTTGCGCGGATTGGGAAAAAAAAAGAAAAAAAATGGAAAAAAAATAAACGTGAAAAAAGAAAAAAAAATGGAAAAAAAAAAACCGGTGCGTGTGTCTCATCATTCTATTTGGCTTTGACTATTCCATGTATGTGTGTGTACAATTTGTTATACAATAATTTTTGTCCACTTCCTCAAATCAAGGGCTGCACGTGAATGAGGGCAATCCAGTAATTGTTGTTTTTCGTCCTTGTTTTTTTAGTCAACAAGAATTCTACCATGGCCCCACTTGATGTGATAGATAAAATTAATTCTTGGGTGTAGAATGTGCAACAAACGGAGCCTCAATTTTACAATATTGTTCTAAATGGTAGAGGCTAATTGCTACAACACAAATTTAATTACTTTTTAATTTCTTGATGTGTAGCTCGTCTACTCATCTCTTTCTTAACTACTAATTATTTTTAATTTCCTAGTAAGAATAAGTCAAATAAGAAGGGGAAAAAAAAAAAAGAAAAAGAAAGCTAGCAACCCTACTACCCATCTCTAATTTTAATTCATACATGATTTCATTCTTCTTATTTGGTTTGATGGTCGGCTAGAGTTTTCCATAAACGAGGAATTATCAAAATAAGTTTGGAAAAAGTAATAAAAAGTTGATGGTTATTGGGGCCATTGCACTTTAATCTTTATATTAAAGCAAACCATAATAATTTGCAACATGTCGTTCTATGATCAAGCTATCATACCAACTTTCCAGCATTTCTTTTGGCCCACAAATTTCATTAACAGCAGCAAAAAAATGTAGATAAAGATTCATGTATAAAAGTGGACAAAGATATAAACACGAGTAGAATTCAATATCAATTTATTACAAGTGAGTTTATTTATGTAGATGACATATCACATGTAAAATACAAATCATGTGTACAGGTTAACATTGATAGACTCGTCACAAGAGCTAATCAACCAAGGAAAGTCGAAGAATCACTCAATGGGTCATTGCCCAGGTGAAGCCTCTCAAAGTAAATGTTTATTACGGTCCAGTTGGTAAATGAGCGAGATCAAATAAATTAGTTCAACTAACAAGGATGCTTCCAACTAAGATCGAGTAGATTAGTTTACTATTGCCATTTCTTCACACATACAAAGCACCATCCCGTTCGTTCGTATGTGTAATATTATTTTATTGGAGAATGTGTGATTGATAAGATAAGATTTTACAAGTTTGGTCTATGGACACTTTAGAGTTATTATTTGAACTCATTCTTAGAGCTATGTTTTGAAAAATTGACTGATGTGTATACTTTCCCATGTGTGTTGAAGACTTGTGGCGGTTTAGGGGATTGGAAACGGGGTAGGGAAATCCGTGGTCATCTGATATGGACATTATAAATGCTTTGATCAGTATGAACGAGAAGTGTGGCGATGAGGGGAGTGCGAGGATGGTTTTTGATGGTATGTGCAGGAGGGACTGGACTTCATGGAATGCAATGATATCGGGCTATTTTGAGAATTGGGAGTGCTCAGAAGGGTTGAGGTTGTTCTTTATAATGAGGGAGTGTTGTTTTGAACAGGATTTGATGACCATGACTAGGGTGATTTCAGCATGTAAGGTTGTCGGGAATGAAAGGCTAGCAAGGGCTGTTCATGGGTACATATGGCAAAGACGGGGTATGGGGATGATGATTCCGTGGATAACTCACTAATGCAGATGTACATGAGGTTTGGGAGTTACGGGAAAGCAGAAAAAGTTTTTGGCCGGATTGAATGTAAAGATGTTCTGTCCTGGATGGCTATGATTTCAGATTAGGAGGACAATGAGTTCCCTGATCAGAAGGCTGTTGAAACTTATAAGATGATGGAGCTAGAAGGTGTTATGCCAGATGAGATCACTATCGCTAGTGTTTTATCTGCATACGCTTCTTTGGGTCTTCTAGACATTTGGTGTCAAGCTGAGCTTGCCAGGAGGACAGGTCATATAGACTATGTTATTGTTGCAAACACTCTCATTGATTTCTATTCCAAGTGCAAATGCATTGACAAGGCCTTGGAAGTCTTCCAGCAGATTCCTGATAAACATGTGATTTTCTGGACATCTATTACACTTGGGGTCGTATCAACAACCGAAGCGTTGAGGCCTTGATTTATTTTAGGCAAATGAAACTCAGTTTGAATCCCAATGACGTTACCTTGGTCTCTGTCCTTTCTGTGTGCGCGAGGATAGGAGCATTGATGTGTGGAAAGGAGATCCATGCCCATGTATTAAGGAATGGGTTTGGATTCTATGGTTTTCTACCTAATGCACTCCTAGACATGCATGTGAGGTGTGGGAGAATTGAGCTGGCGTGGAATCAGTTTGGCATACAGAAACAGTGTGTTGCTTCTTGGAATATTCTACTTGCTGGCAACTCCCAGCGGGGGGCAAGGTGCACTTGTCATTGAGCTATTTGATAGAGTGGTGAGTTCAGAGGTTTAGCCAGATGAGGTTACATTTGTTTCCGTACTTCGTGCTTGTAGCAGACCCGGGATGGTGACTGAAGGCTTGCTGTATTTTAATAGCATGAAACACAGTATGGAATTACTCCAAATCAGAAGCATTGTGCTTGTGTGATGGATTTACTCGGTCATGCGGGAAAATTGCAGGATGCTTATGAGGTTATACAAAACATGCATATGAAACCAGATCCAGCTGTCCTGCGAGCATTGTTAGGTAGAACTCAGGGAACCAGATGCAAGAAATATTTTGGCAATGGATAACAGGACTTTAGGGTATTACATTATCCTATGCAATCTTTATTCTGGCAGTGGCAAGTGCTGAAGTGCCCAAACCACCTTTACATTTTAATATTAAAACCAAACCTCAAAGCCACCAAGGGCATATTTCTATTAACTTGACACTACAATAGACAATTTTAACTTCATTTTCCTTTTTAATATTGACTGACGTCGTACTGCCCAACTTACCTAACATGCTATTTTTGTCCCATCTAAATGTTAGGAGAATTGTTATATCCTCGGTTGTGATAACAACAGTGAAGTAATCTATTTTAATTAATTACCCGATCCATTCCTTTTCAAGATCATCTGTTACTGTTTTTTCAAGGTCATATTGCATCCAACTGCAATAATTCAACTTGCTTTATGTTGGAATGAAATCCATGACCTTCCTATATAGCCGTCTATTGAATCCATCAACTTTTATTAGTTTCAAAATAACTTTTTGTTTCTTTCAACTGATTTTGAGTAAAAATGACTGGCATTTGATGAAAAATCAAGAAGCAAAACCTTGACCTCAGGTTTGATTTCCCCTTTTGTCCATGAAATGTCGATAGTGTGGCAATGATCTGTGCTCATACTTTTCATCTCTTTATCTTCTTTTTCTATTTGTATATACTGCGTGATTGGACACTTTAATTTAGCCACCATATCTCTAGAAATCTAAATAAATTTCATTTCAGAATCGCCCTTCATTGTTCATGTAATTGGTTTTATGTAATTTGCTTAGGTATCCGTGAGTATGGCATGTGTTACTCGAGTGCCATAGCACTTGGTGCTCGAACATTGGCTCGAGGCATTTTGCAGCATTTATGTACCACTGGTATATTTGCTTCATACATGAGACAAATAATCAACAAGTTGTTATTACAGAGCCCACAACCAATAATTAACATGAATATGAAAAATCACACCTAAATTCACACAATTATTTAGCCAGAAACTGTTCAACACTCTCAACAAATAATACCATGTACTATATGAAATACACACCTAAATCTTCACTGCTCTCTTTATTGTATTGATTGATGATTTGATGAAGCTGTTACGGGCTACACGAACATCATCGATATCATTGTCATCGAGTACCAAAGGCTTTTTCCTCATGCAATCCACTTTCTTTTTCATGCTCCCCAATATCAGAGATGGAGAAGATGGGATTCGCCGAAATGCCCTGGCACTCTCTGACCTCAAAAGTTCCCTTCCCTTTCGACTTTTTCCCATTCTTGCATTCTCTTCACAGCTACCGGGTTGTCCGACTCCTGTACCAGTCGAACCCGATTCATTCGTGTAGCTTCTTCTCTGTGGTTCGAGTCTGTAAGGAGGAGCAATTGCATTCATTTTCCCATCCTCTTTTCCGTTGCTTGAGAGCGACTTCCTATCTTCCATCCTCTTTATCTTGTCCAACTGTTCTGTACTCTCTTTAGTTTGTGATTCCTTGGCTCTTGATTCTATGATCTCCCTCTCTGGAGATGAAAGATCCAGCCTCCGGATTAATTCTTCAGTTTCATTCTCATCGGCAATTTTAGGATTTAAGACATCATCTTCTTGCTCCAACTGTTCCATAGTCTCCTCCTCTGCAGACATGAGATCCAGCTTCCGAATTAATTCATCAGTTTCATTCTCGTTGACATTTTTAGGCTTTGAGCCATCATCTTCTAGCGTATTCTCTAACAGCAACTGAAGCCACTTCTCTATATTTCCTTTCCCTTGTTGTTTTCCGCTCTCTTCGTCCTTCTCTTCATCCGGTTCATGATGAATTGGGAATTGAATGTTGCATACGGTCCCCCATCGTTGTCTATCCAACTTTTCAAGCCTTTCTTCAATTGGAGTACCATCTTCTTCCACAACCATGGTTTTGTTACCTTTCTCAAGCTTCTTTTTGCTAATTTTGTCACCGATTTCTCTGCATTCCTCGTCGAGTTCTTCTACTTCTTCTTCCCGTTCTTTAATCATTAGTAAACTTGCATCCGAAGCTTTTTGTTCTTCCTCCAAGAATTTCCACAGTTCCTTGTGCAAAGGGGCCAAGGAATCATTCGTCTCAATCTGTAGTTGCCTTTTTGCCTCGTTATTTGGCGAATACAAAACAAGCCTATCGTCTTTCTCTTCTTCAAGAGTATCATGCATTCTTGATCTCTTCCTTGCCTGTTCCCATTCGGGTCTTATCTGCTTCTCTAGCTCGTCTCTTTGTTTATATTTCCTTTGTAGTTCTCTTTCAGCAGAGTCGCAAATTGCTTTCTGAGCTTCAAGTCTAGCTAAAAGGGCACTAGCTGCTGCTTGATTCAGCCTCACTTGTTCTTTATAGACAACACTCCTGCAAGAGAAGAACAATTCAAAATTCAATTTGATAACAATTTCATTCCAATACTCCCAGAAGAAGAAAAAAAATTCAAATAATGGGGTTAGAATAACTATTGGTCACTAAATTATAATATATTTTGTTCCAAGTTGGTACTCTTAACTTAAATTTTGTTTCAAGATACTAAACTTATATGTTTATTACAAATTGATCACTCCACTAGCGGTCAGTAGCGTTTAACCTTCAAAAGTATTGTTTTAGGTTGTTAATGATCTTACTGGTGCATGGCATCTCGAATCATCTTCTCTAACATTGCTCTGTAGGAAGATTGTGTCTCAGCTAGCCTTCGACACTTTTCAGCCCGTCTTCTTCTCTTTATCAGTGCTAATTCCAGGTCTTGGATTGTAACTTTCTCCTCCTTGTCTTTCTGCTGCAATTCACTGACTTCATTATCTAATTTCCTTATTTCTGCTTGCATCTTTACTGTTTCTTCTCTCTGTTTCAATGAATCTCTGGCCATAACAATGGCCTGATACGGGTTGCTCACCATATTCGGGTCTTCATTTTCTTTCAGAAAAGGATTCAATTTCCTTGCAGCTGCCATAATCAAGTGAAGATGTGAAGCAATTATAGCATGTTTGATAGGGAGATTGGATAAGACAGACTATGCGAAGAAAGTAAAAGAAGATAAAATTGTAATCCAGTTCTATGTTGTGTACCAAACGCGCAGGGCTTGTGGTATATTTTGCTATATTCTCAAACTGATTGGGTGAGTTTTTGTTCACTCTACTAACCTATGATCGGGGTACTTGATCGTGGCCTTTTGGTCAGATCAGTTGATGTCCATGGAGCATCGTAAGATCCCCTTCGAGATAGTACAACAGCAGCAGGAGCCAAACCTAGTTTTTCTTTGGATTCCATGAAATGTTGAGGGAAACTGTGTGAATCAACTGTTTGTGAAGCATTCAGTTCTTCATTTTCACCTTCAGAAAATAACCATGAAAATGCCCTGTGCCTATACATACAAAATATACATATCATCATCATCAATAGTACTTAATATTTGCATCTAAAGTTGAAAACTACCAACCTGAAATCTGAATTCGATGAAGCAAAGATGGACATGAACTGATTGATTGAAATACCCAATTGGAAATCCCACCATGGTATAAGATATTCTAGTTTATTATGTTTTCTCTTGCACACTTGCCATTGCAATATTCTTAGATTGCTTGGAACAGTCAAACCCCCTCCTGCAAGTTTTTCAGGTGAAGCCCACAAGTTAAAACCTCTTTCATATACGTTGTTGGCATGTACTATAATGAGGATTGGACAATAGTAAACAATATTTGAGAAACCAAAAAAAAAAAAAAAGTTAAATTATCCACTACAGTGTCCAGTATCACGTATGAACAAGTCACAATTGGATAGTACTGGAAGACATCAAGAATTAAAAATAAGTTAGAATTTTATTCATTATATGGTCTAATACTGCATGCTAAAAAATCACTTATAAGCATAGACAACAAAATAGTAATTACTTGAGCAAGGGAACCAATGGTCAATATCCCATGCAAGAGGTGATGCTGAATCTGCATGATAGAATAGAACATTTCCATATGGATCTACTCGAAACATTTCTGGATCAAAACCAGCATTCCTGGAATTTCAAATTACAAGAAATTGTTAAAAAACCTTAATTTTTCTAAGCTTGTAGATTATTCATCTCAAAGAATTTGTAGCAAAATGAAATCTGATTACCCAAGATGATTCAGCTTTTTCCACAGAAGACTGAGAAAAATCTTGGGCTTTGTTGTGGGTTTTGCTTTGGGATCAATGATTGGGAACATCTCATCTAATTCCATCGCTTTTGAATCCTGTCACCACAAAGGGTCAGTAACAGGGGAGGAGATAAAAGTTTTGAAACCAATAAAAGTAACACAAGAATTTAAGAAATTTAATAATACGCACATTGTTCATTACTAAATTTGGTTCTTTAATCTTTTTATCACAACTCCATTTGGTTCATTATTATATGTTCTTTCTTTTAATTAAAAATGGTTATTTAGTTTGACAGTAAATGCTACTCTACCGTGAAAATAAGTAACTTATTAAACTTTCAGCATTTAAAACCTTGTTTAGTTAGAAAATTACTTATTTAGCAATTCTTATACAATACAATTCTAAAAGGAAAATGAAATTTCTCTTTAAAACCTGAAATTTATGATTACACCCTTAAATTCTAATGTTTAAAAACCAAGCAAAGCCTAGAATACTTCCTTTTTTTTTGGTTGAAATTAATGTAAATTATGTCTTAAAATCAGAATACGAATTGTTACCTCCAAAAAAACAAATAAGTCTTAAATCTCATAGATTGTTACCTCTTGCTGTGAGAGAGAATAGGGAGTGAAAGTAAAAGGAGGGCCATTGCTGAAGGGACTGAAACTCCGGTCTCGACTGAGCTTAGCATAGGCTTCTGGGTACCCGAGTGCTTGGTCGATAGACATTTCTTCGTCCGTGAACACGAGGTCAGTCGCCATTCAGAGAAATGTATCAGCTACTTATTTGAAGAAATCTTGATTATACAGGCAGATGTAGCAGGAGCTGATCGAGGTATTTTTGAATAGGGAATTAGATGCTTAACGGTCATTTCCATTTTAAAATGATTTTGTGATGTTTTTTTCAAATGGTAGATAGAGGAGTAACGGCTTGATAAGATGACCCAGCTCACATGGGCCACCACCCTCTCATTAAAGCGTTATTTGAAAAGACCTATTTGCCCTTGGGAAGAAACCTGGGACTAATCTCTAATTAAAATGGCCATTTTTTGCTTAAAATATCCATTAAATTGTCCATTCGACCCACTCTAATCCTATCATAATATAATTTTTTCTTGACATGGTTCGTCCGTGTCAAATTGACTTGGTCGACCCATCTAAATATCTAGATGAAAATTCTGTATTCTTCTTCTATGCTGAATCTTTGTTTTCGTACACACAAATTTATAAGGGGCTGTCCGTTTCCAATCTTTTGGTTAAAAAAGTTGATTTTTTTACCCTTTTTTTCAACAAAGCAACCACCCCTATGAGAGAGCTTGGTCCAACATTACGGCTGAAGCTTTCCAACAACGGTTGGAATTCTGTTGAAAAGTACAAACACACAAGGCCTAAATAAACAACAAAAACTCATTTCTTACCTTCACATTCTTCAAAACCTCAACTATCACTACTGTATGTGCTTACGCATCTCTCGATTATCAACACTAAGTGTACATGATATTAGAGGGAGAAGTCCGATATTTGTTAACAAGAACTTTTAATTAAAGTTATTTGTCATTTTCTTATCCTTCTTTCAAAAATCTCTAATGTCAAAAAACTGCTCCGGTAAAGGGTAGTTTAGTTATTTTAGAATTAGACAAAATGGACCTCCTATCCAACAAGAATAAATGCTGTGTCTGAAATCAATTTTAGGTAAAAAGAGTGAAATGACAAATTAAAGAAGGCAAGTAAATAATGATTCTAGCATCATTGCAGTTTGAAAATGGAATAAATATTTGAAAATGAAAATGGAATAAATTATTTTGACGAGCCCCTGTGAAAATAATCCTTGTACGCAGGGATTAATTCTCAGATTGTATGGTTAACGTTTACAGATCTATACAGAATCAGTAGCTTCATCCTCCGCCTTCGCCTTCATCCCTAGTGGCGGAGCCAAAGGGACGGTGACAATCGTCTCCCTAACATTTTGAATTCTTTTTGAAAAGTACAAAATTCAACCTATAACGCAGGTAGATTTTGCCCCCTCAACTTTTTTTGACCCCCAAACATGAAACTCCGCTGCTCGTCCCAAAAACTATTTGTCAACATTCTAGAGCTTCGTGGAAAGTGGTCTCGACCAGAATGCCTTTTTAATCTAGTATCTCATCCAAAAACTGAATGTGTGAACGGCGAACTTGACCAAACATGCCAAGTGTGTAATGCATTGATCGGAAAGCTAAGTTATTAAGAAATGAATTGACAACCATTGCAAAATGCAAACCATTGTCTGTCGAACATTTGTAAATCTGGAGTAATAGCTAGAAATAATGAAATCCGAAGAAGTTAAGTCTGAGACATTAGTTAAGCATGTTCTACATATGCCCTAGACAACTAGGTAAAACGTAAATTTGTTTTTGTTCTTTTAAATAGAAAAATAATTCTTAAAAGGAAAAAAGCAGCAATTTGAATAACCGTATCTTACCATGTAACACACTGCAAAACCTCAATCACCCTTCTAGTGAACCTGTCCTGTTCTGCTATCTGACCTGGAGCGACCTGATCGGACAGCAGGTGCTCACCCTGTGAAATTGAACTAGCTCAATCCGTGCGTGTTCCAGATGAAACAAGCTCTGATCCAGCAGCCACATTCTCTGTTGCTGCCACACCTAAACTATCACTGCAACAATTGATGTCTGACTGCACATGACTTGATGCTTCCTCCACAGCAGCATTTTGAGTACCGGTTTCTGATGCCAAACCTTGAAGATTGCTGGTCTGTGGGTCCTGAGTCTCCATGGACAAAGGTGGAGGCATCGCTGTTAAAGCTAATGGCTCCATCATTGATGCTCGACCTTGAGTCCAACTGGAATGCCCTGGCAGTGAAAAATTACCCTCGGGTCCCAGAAAACCTTGCGGGTGAATTTGAGGTGCAAGGGAAGTTGAAGCATTTGGGTTCTGCTGGCAAAGAACCTGAAGCTGTGGGTAGAGTGCTTGAAGTGCTGGGAATAGTGCTTGAAGGGCTGCTTGTCCAATAACATCTTGGTGGCCTTGAAATCGCTTAGCATTTGACTGGTGCTTCTTTCCCACCAAATGACCTTGGAAGGTAATTACAGATTCACACTTCACGTTACACAATTCACATATCAAGGGAACAAATCCTTTGGGCATAGGAGGCTCAATCGGTCTTCTTGATCCATCATTAAACCTCATCCATTTACCCCCTCTACCACCACCCCTCGTATTACGCTTGAAACCAAGCCCTCGACCTTCATAATGGTTCAACTTCGGATATTGTGCCAACTCTTCATTAGGTTCTACCTCTTCAACATTTTGATTCTCAGTTAAGACTCTGTTTTCTTCTCTGTCAGGTTGAGAGGGTAGATTCTCTTGTGGAGGTTGTTTAGTCCCATCTCCCTCACTTTCAACAGGCTGTGAAAGACCTTCAGGTTTCACTTCAAAGGTCAATGGTTGCTCATTCTGTCCTCCAGTCAGGTCTTTGTTAAGTCTTTGTAACTCTTCATAAACTTTCAAGTTCTTTTTATGCTTTTTCCCATTCCTGTGCTGCTCAAGAATTTCAAGGGTGTTGCAGTCAACTCTACAAAGTTCACACCATGCAATTTGTGGAGGTGGCCAAACTGGTGCTGAATGACCACCTGCAACAGGTATGGACACTTGAGTTGAAACTGATGCATGCTTACCACGACCTCTGCCACGTCCTCGAACACGAAATGGACGGCCCATAACTTTTGGTTTAGGACCAAATTGGCCTTGAGCACCTCGAGAGGGTCCACCATCCAATATGCCAGTACCCCCATATGAAGCTTGCGCGACCTGCAAAATTTTATGAATGCATTTTCAAGAATAAGCCCATGTTTGAGCCACATTCTCATTTTTCTACTCATTTTCAACCACACATTCTTCAATAAAATAATATTTTCCATCACATCAATAACTTTTCCTTCTTTTTCAACCACATATTCATCATCACGTCACAA
>CAIGRL010311132.1:0-13351 GCA_903798325.1 Fraxinus xanthoxyloides
GGTCTGTTTATGCTTCCGATATTTTCATTCTCATTGATTTCAATATGGATGGTTATATTAGAAAAAAGATTTGATAAATTAGGAGTTGATTATATTTGGATCGATAATCATTTTCTGTTTTTATATCATGGGGTTCAAACTCTTGATCATGTTGTCCCTTGAAATGTTACTAGCAAGTTGTAATTGTGTGTCTAGGGCCTGGGAAGCAAATGCTCTGACTTCTTTTTTTTTCCTTTTTCATGTGATAACATGACTCAACCTCCACATAGAATCCTCATATGCTCACTTTACTCCGTTATTTTATCTTTGGAGGTGTTCTGTAAGAATTGTTGATTGAGATCTTTGATTTCTTCCCGAAATAGATGAAAAAGATGGGACCAATTTACGACGTATTTTTCATTCGTCAAGCAGGCCACAAGGACTTCTTTTTCGTTCGCAGAAGACATTATGAGGTTTCCCGTATCAGTATGCCCCTCAGATTATAGAATAAATGTTTATGCATCAGGCCAAGACAGAAAAACTGAAGTCCTATTTTGTTTTGTGCTTTGCTGTTTCTTATCTTATCAGAAGCCTTCCGTGTCATTCCCACTAGCACCCCCAGGGAACGGTAATTCAACGCGCATTTGTCGACTTGTTTCTTTTACATTTTGCATTTCAAGTCTTTTTCCCATTAAGACGTCATGCCATGCTATACCATGCCATGAACTTCTATTAGTAAACTGTGCACACAGCATTTTGATCATTTCGGTGTAAAATAGGGTTGCTTCGTGAAGAAAGACGCAAATTGGCCCCATAACCAGTGGCGAACTGAACCTTTTCTCTTGTATTTTAAAAAAAGGGGAATCAATTGTGTACTGTTGTTATTTTTAAAGGGTCAGAGTCAATTGCATATTTGAGTAAATAATAGAGGCAATCAGTCTGGCTTGGACGGTGGGAAAAATGTTCGAGTAAACACCACAGGTCCACTAGCTGCAACAGAATGATTTTTCGGCAAATTCCATTACAATTTTTGTTGGAAATGGGTCGTCGGTCATCCATGAATTAGAGGGAATGATTTGAAGTTGAATTCAAAAATGTAAATTCCCTCAACTTCCCTCAATTCTATATAACTTCACTTAACATATCTTGCACAAAGGGGAGAGAAAATATGCCACAACATAGTGGAAATTCATATATAAATATACAGAAAATTAGCTGTAGCTAGAAAATTCAACAAATTTTGCACTTAAATTGTGGGTAATGGATTCCTTCCATTGTGATAAAATTCTGAACCATTGAAGTGATCAAAATACAGATTTGAAGATTCTCAATTCGCCAATGTTTGGAGCATGAAAATGCAAGTAAATTCAATCATGAAGAACTTGAGAATTCTTTTTTTAAAAGTAAGATTTCGGGTGCGTTTGAGCTATATTATTTTGGAAGAATGTTTTCTCAAATAGTAGATTAATGAAAAATGTGTGGTTGAAAAAAAAAAGGAAATGTTATTGAATATTTTGAAAAAATGTATTCTGAAATAGTAGATTGATAGAGAATGTGTGGTTGAAAAAGAAGAAAAAGTATTGATGTGATGGAAAATATTATTTTATTGAAAAATGTGTGGTTGAAAATGAGTAAAGAATTAAAATGAAAATGAAAATTGGCTCAAGGGTTTCATGAAAATAATCAAGTTATAACATGCTACGAATTCTTTCTATTTGATTAGTCATATAAATTGAATAGATAACAATAACTTCTACAAATAATTTGCTGAAATGACAAATAAATTAGATTTTCATTTGCTTTCAAATCAAAATCATATAATGCGATATTTGTTCAAAGAATTAAAAGGACTGAGTAGACATCTTAATCACAAGAAAATTACTGAAGAACCCATGTTATTGGCTTCTTCTACGATTCTTGGCCTCTTGATTATTTAAGCTCATTTCCTTGTCTTGGTCTCGACTCTCTCTTGCTAACTATTTCGATCTAGAAAGCTAGGTGTCCGTGCCACCCGACATTTTTTGCAGGTTGTAGTCCCTTCATGGAAATGAAGCGGCAAAGTAAATGAAACTTGTCCAATTAGAAGGTGTTTCAAAGACAGGTAACTGATGTTGAAAGACTTCATCCAAATAGTGACACTTCTAACATCACTTGAAATGAGCAAAGTTGTGTAGTCAAGATGTAACGTTTCGTAAAGTTGTGTCAAATAAATATCCTGATATTAAAAGGATAGTTTTTGTTGACCTCAAAAAATGACACCTCCACGTATCAATCAACTTGTGGTTCTACATAAGCTTCTCCTAAACACAGGAACACACTGTGAGTTGCCCACTGCCTTTTCCGACAGTGACAGAGATGGCCGTGAATATTCCAATGATCAAGTTAGTAAGCAAATATTGTGGAGGATTATAAGGGATGCAATGTAAATATATTGAAGAAGTCAGAATCATACCCTTAAATGGTAGGATGCATGAGTTTATATAGTTTTTAAGATGAAATACTGACTGTGTGATGAAAAAATGATGGCCTCATCTAATGATGGAAGCAATCCATGTCCCTTCCTAGGTATCAATCCATCAATCATAGGTTGACGTTTATTTAATGCAGGAATTAATCCTTCCTGCCAAGAGTTGATGATTTGACAGATTGCCATCTTCCACAAAGACTTCACATCAATCAATCATCTTATAATTGTCAAAAACTTCTGGATTAGAAGAGTTGTTGAGTCCCCACGCCTCTTTGTGAGGATTGAATCCTCCTCACCACCGATAGCTCATACCTCAGCGTTCCTCACTTTCCACGTAGGTCAATCAAAGCGCCACTTTCACTCGTACACTTGACATGGAGTGTGGAAGATTGAGGTGACAATCAAGTTCAATTTGGTTTGCATGGGATGTGGATAACCATAGTGAAACTTCAGTTCTTACGTGTGCGTTGGATGTTGGCCCACATCGGTTGCCACATGGTACCGAGGTTGCCACTTGGCTATCATGATCAGAAGTGTAACAAGAGAGTATTCATACAACACATGGATTTATTTTGCTCTGATTTTGAGAGGATCTTGGGGCTTCGTCATTGGAGAGTAAGATGAGCAGAAGTGAAGTGATCATATGAGCCAGGGAGTGCAAAGTGTTTGGATGATTTATGATATCAACCATCGGCTTCGAGGTGGTGTTCGAAATGGGACTTGGGGAGTTGTGCCAATGATTTCCAAGATGACCAATTAGGACATTGCTTGCTTCAAAGGCACGCTTCCTAGCAGATATTAATGAGTAATCATAGCTTACGGATGTTTAAGGTTCAAACCCACATGTGTTGAGTGCATTTGATAGTCACAGCCTTTTGGTGACCATTGGATGCACCTTGAGTGTTTCACTAATGGCCATTAAGATTTTCTTAAGCAAACAGCTTGGATTGAAACCCTATGAATCTAACTATATAGCTTCGTTGGTTGTTTTCTTAAAAGATGGCCTCTCAGATTTTGAAAACCTTTCACTTGTCGTGACCTCTCGGGAAGGTAGGACACCATGAGGGTGACCCCATGGTACCTCTGATTGTCCCTACCTAATTATCTACTACCAGTAAGTTTCGATAAGACTTCCCACTCCTTCCGTTGTTTTTTTTTCTTTAAAATTTGTATCTCATCGATTAACTATTCTTGACCTCTATTTTGGTGCATGTTAGTTGACAAGGTGCAAGATTTCCTCGAAATGGTTTGGCATTGTTGAAGATATATATTAACTTAGCTCTCACGACCAGAGTTGGGCTTTATTGATGGATAAAAATACCTCGTTCATAGAGCACAACTAATACCTTCAATTCATAAGTTTTGAACTCCAGAACTGCTTGTTTTTATCTTATTGGGATGCTAATACTTAGTGTTTTGCAGAAGAAGGCAAACTCATCTTCATATAAAAGGAAGAATGAACGCCTTCTTCAACAGAGCAAGATAGTTTCCACCTTTACAGTGGCCGATGAAGATCACGAGGAAGAGGTTCCTCAGTTGGTAAAACTGAAGAAGTCCAGTCCATCTAGAACATCTCTACAACCCATGATTGTTGAACTCTCGCCTCCCCAAATTCATTTTGGGATTATCCTAAAGAGGGATCCACAAGCCTCTATTGATGAAGAGGTCCTAAAGAGGAATAAACATTCATCTCCATTCTGGGGTTGAGTTTGGGGACAGCCAGCATCCTCATGTGTCTGAAGTTGCTAAGGAAAGTTGTGGTCCCTAAATCGAAGAAAACGACTAACTTTTTGGGGAGTAAAGATGATTAAATTTTTGAGGCAGTACTTGAGATGTTGTCCTCCATGATTGCTTTAGTTTCCTGAGCTCATCTTAGAGGTCGATGACCTACTTGCTACAAACCACGCCTGTGTGGTAATAGGCTTTCAGCATGAACTTGGCTGCAGAAGATTTGGTCGGTAATATTGGTACTAAGAATGATGATTTAAGTCGAAGGATTGAAGCCTTTGCCAGTTTGGAGAAAGAAGTGAAAAATCTTAAGGTATATCTTGACGAAGCCAAAGTCAAGAGGACTGAGGCGAAAGTAAAATTGGACTTGGTGGAAATCAACATTGACCTTCTGAAACAAAGCTCCATGAGTCAGAATCCCAAGTGTCACCCTGAACAAGAGAGCCGATTTATTGAATGAACATCAATGCCTAGCGATTAAGGTGCTAAAGCCTCAAACAAAGAGAAATCTGAACTAAAGCTTCACGTGGAAACCCAAAAAGAATAAATTGGCTCTTTGAAGGTTGAGGTAAGGAAGGTCGGTGAAGTAGATGTGCAAAATTATGTTTAAAACTTTAACCAAACACTGGAGTATGATGACTTTTCTAATTATTGAGCTTCTTGGAATGTCGAGCAAGTGTCGGCCTGTTTGAGAGAGGTTCATCCATAATGGGATGTAGGATTTATCGGAGATAAGTTTGATGAGCCAGATGGAGATTGACTTGACGTTGCCGTTGAAGAGGCTAGGGAAGGTGTCATGGCAGAAATGACTGATGACATGGCCATTGTGCCAATGGATCCACAGCTTTTTTTAGAAGCCTCGACTCATCTACATGTAATCAAATTAATGTTAATGAATTGTGACTTGCCCCATGTCACTTTTGTACTTCGTATTTACTAGTAAATGTTCTTTAGTCAATCTGGTTTAAGTGGGATGTGGAAAATCGAGGTGACATTTTAATTCATACGCTGGAGTGAGATGTAGGTCCATATTAGTTGCCACATGGTGCCGGTGTTGCCACTATTCTGTTATGATTAGAGAAGTGTCATCTTCAAAGTGTTTGATGTCACTCTTTATGGGGTGTCTCACACATGTCTTCGAAGTAAGCATCCTTGCAAAAAGGCTGATGAGCCTCGCTAAAGCTTCTTCCATGGAAGGCATCGCACTTTGAAGAGTTTGAGGTGACCCCCTGTGGTGTATTTCGCACATCGACTTTTGAAGTAGGCATCCCTGCGAGAGGCTGGCGTACCTTGTCAAGGGCTTCTTCCATAGTAGATGATTCATCCATAAAAGGCATCGACCTTCAAAGAGTTAGAGGTGACTCCATATGGGGTGTCCACACCTTAACTTTCGAAGTAAGCATCCCTGCGGAAGGCTGACGTAGCTCGTCAAGGGCTTTATTCTAAAGCATGTAAAGAAACATTCATTCATAAAACAAATATATTTACGTATGGGAGACTTGTAACTTTCATAGTACACATTTCTTACTAATAATATCTCCTTAAGTGCTCAATGTTCCATGGGTGAAGCTGTTTTTTCCCTTCTAGATCTTCAATGTTGTAAGTGCCAATCCTCAATTCTCTTCTTAAACGATGTAAGCTTTTCCAGTTGGATCCTAAAGTACCCACTCCAGGTTCTTGTAAGTACAAAAAGTCCTTCTTAGCATAAGATCATCAATACGCAATGACCTTTTCTTAACCCTAGCATTGAAGTACCCACTCCAGGTTCTAGATCTTTGATGTCATAGTGCCAGGCCTGAGTACCCAATACAGGTTCCAGATCTTTAGCGTCGTAGGTGTCAGGCCTCAATTCTCTTCTTACGTGAAATATAGGCCTTTCCAGTGGGTCCGAAAGTACCCACTCCAGGTTCCTGTGAGGATAAAAAAATCTTTCTTAGTACAAGATCGCCAATGCACAAAAATATCTTCTTGACCCCAGCATTGTAGCATCGAGTTATTTTTCGCTGATATAAAGTGAGCATGACTTGAATACTCTCTCTTCTTCCTAAGGAAATTGAACTCTTCTTAGCTTGTCATTATACGGCGAGTTGATAGCATGCCTACCTATCTAGGACTCATGGCTTCGGACTCGTAAGTCATTGAGAAATGGGTCTCCCTTGTAGGAATTTGGGTGGTGGTACGTCTAGTCCACAATACATGAAGGAGCTTTTCAATCTAGGTCCGTTTCGAAACGTCTAGCTTCCTCTTTAAGGCATATTTTATGGTTTTATTAACTTCTTCTACCTACCCATTTGCATGGAGATAATGAGGTGCTACTAAGTATTTCTTAATTCCCAACTCTTTTCATAAGTTTCTAATCTTCTTGTTATCGATTTGCTTGACATTATTAGATACGATTGAATGGGGAATACTAAACTAACATATCATGTTTTCCGAAAGAAACATGAATGTGTTGGCCTCATGATTCTTGCAAGTAGTTCAGCCTCAATCCATTTGGTGAAATAATCAATCACAACAATAGTGTAGCTAGCACTACATCTTGCTTTGGGAATTGGGCATATCAAGCCGAATTCCCACTTAGCAAATGGCTACGAGTTGGTTACCACAGCTAGCCCTTGGGAGTTAACACTTGTCACACTTTCGCACAAATTGGAGTACATCCTTCTTCAAGGTAAACCAATAATAACATTATTTGAGCACTTTCTAGGCTAATGCGAGTCCTCTAGAGCGATTGCCATAAATTCCCTCTTTGATCTCCCTTAGGACCTATGCTATCTCGTCTCCTCCTGTTCATCGAAGGAGTAGGAATGAAAAGCCTCTTTTGTATAAAATACATCCTGAAATATGGAATGTGCTATACTTTTTCTTATTTTGCGAGCCTTGTCCTGGTCATCAGGTAAAACATGGTCTTTAAGGAAGATAGTGATAGGTTGTATCCATGTCGGAAGGCCTTCAATCCACATCAAATTCTCTCCTTCAGTAATAAAAGGCCAAGTAAAGTGCTCTATGACGACCATTCTAAGCAGCTTCGAAATCCTTGCTCTTATGTTTCAAGAAGGCATTAGAGTAGATGTTTTCCATAATTGGGATTTGTATAAGTTCGAACTTTTTGAAGTAAGGGAGAAAGTTCATGACCAGCTTGAGGTATAAATCCATGCTTTGTCTTTAGTAGCGAAACTTTCATTGACCTGGTTTACTACTAGTGGGGAGTCAATGTTGATGAGCAACTTCTTTATCTTCATTTCCCTTACCAACTTAAGGCTAGCTAAAAGGGTCTCATAGTCGGCAACATTGTTTGAGGGATTTGGATCTTACTGTATGTTTGTGGCCTTCTAGGCTAACCAAGACCACGCTTTCCCTTGAGCCGATTTCCTGACTAAGCGATTAACAAAAAGGTTCCAAATGGGTAGCTCTACGGGCTTCATGGTCACCTCTACCTCTTGTGTCTTTTAGAATTCAACCACAAAGTCTGAAGAGGTTGGCCCTTGATTGAAGTTCTTGCTTTGAAGATCACATTGAACTGACTCGGCTCCATCACCAATTTTAGTAGTCTGCCCAAGGCATTTGACTTTTGAAGTACTTGCCGATGGGGAAAGTTGGTCATCACAAGAATACGATGAGCGTAGAAATATGGCCTTAACTTCCTGGATAAGATGAGTAAAGAAAGATGTAGCTTTTCCATGCCTAGGTATCAGACCTCAGCCGAGTGGAGTGTCTTGCTCACATAGTAAATAGGCAGCTTATGTACAACCTCTTTCCTTACAAATACCAAATCGGTGGCTTTTTCGGATACAGCTAGGAAGAGTAATAAAAGTTTTCCAGCTTTTGGCTTGGAAAGAAGAGAAGCCTATTCAATATGCTTTTTAAGCGCAGAAAATACCTCATCGTACTCCGTCCCCCATTCAAATTTCTTTCCTTCCTTAAGGATCTTAAAGATTAGTGGTATTTGGGATAAAGCGATTTATTGTTTCTACTCTCCTAGTGAGGATTTGAACCTACATTTGTTTCCATGGGCACGCCATTTCAATTAGGGCTCTAATCTTGTCAGGATTCATTTCGGTTCCTTTTTAATTAACAATGTATCCCAAGAACTTCCCAAAATCTACCCCGAAAGCGTATTTGAGGGGGTTCAACTTCATTCTATACGTTTTGAGGATCTGAAAGGCGGTGTCGAGGTGTGTTTAATAACTCTTGGCCTCTAGAATCTTCACCAACATGTCATCGACATAAACTTTCATATTCTGACTGATGAGGCTTGCAAACATTCTGTTTAATAACCTTTGGTAGGTGGCCCCCAACATTTTTCAATCCAAATGGCATTACCTTGTAATAGAGGAATCATTTATCTGTGATGAAAAAGATGTCCTCATCTTCCGCACAGGTATATAAGGATTTGGTTGTAGCTCGAATATGCGTAAGTGAAACTCAATCGTTCATGTCCCATAGTGGAATCGATGAGCTGGTCGATCTGTGGAAGTGGGAAGCTATCGTTTAGGTAAGCTTGGTTAAGGTTAGGGAAGTCTATACTCACTCACCATTTACCGCTGTGCTTCTTTACTGGGCTGGGTTTGATGCCCACTTCAGATGCTTGGCTTCCCTAATGAACCCATTGGAGATTAACTTCTCCACTCCCTCCTTAGAGCTTCGTATCTGTAGGCTTGAGAGATCTTACCTTCTGTCGACTCGACACACACTTCGGGTCGACTTTTAGGTGGTGCAACTTATCTTAAGGTTATGCCTACCATGTCCGCATGTTTCCATATAAATACATCTAAATTCCATCATAGAAAACTCTTAATCTCTTCATTAGCCTAGTTTGGTATGTCTCTTTCTACATGCAATGTCTTAGTAGGGTCTTGTTGATTAGTAGAGAAACTTCCAAACTCCTCCACTAGAATAGCTTGCGGTTCACTTTCTAAAGCCTCAGTCATTTTGACGTCTCATCCTTATTCAAAAGTATGACATTCTTCAGGAGCTTCACAGATCTCCGCATCCATTAATATTACATTTGACACTACGAGGTTCCGCCTTTCTTAACGAGTTAAGGTAGCATTCCTTCAATCCCATCTAATTGCCTCTCATAGTTGTTATATCCTGCTCCGTTGGGAATTTTATACATAGATGATGAATAGATGGACAGCCTACAACTCCTTCAATGCTAGTCATCCTAGGACTCCATGATAAGCCAACCTATTATCCACTTCAAGAAATTCATGAAAGTATCGAACCGCTAGTAGCGGCGCCTTCATCTTCGCCGTTAGTGTGCTATTGACAATGTAACTTGTCATAGGAGAGTCCCAACATCTCTTGCATAATTTCTTAACGCACTTCGTGATTCGTCACCTACATGTGGTCCCCCTATAATCATGTCGACCTTCCTTATTGGTGTACTGTCCACATTAGTTTGGGGGGTTTCTCCATTGCCTCTGCCAATCTCTAGACCTTTCTCTATCATCTATTCGACGTCGAGGAAAGTTATCTCTACGATATCTCCTAGTTTCTTCATCCTCACGACCTTGGGTTTGCTTAAGATATGATGGATCTATTTGAGAGTGATTTTTTCCTGGCTCCTCGAGAGGGTTCACACTCCGTAGGTCGAGGCATATTCTTGCACTCGTTGGTATTATGTCCAAGGAACCTATGATAGGTACAATAAGGTCGGGCCGCACCAGGGGGCCTATTTCTAGGTCCACCTCTCCTATTATGTTGGTATGAAGATCTTTTTGGGGTAGTACTTGGTCATACAACACCACTTAGCTTGACTTCTTCATATGTGAGGGTTGGAAATACATTCAAGATGGCTGAGACTAGAATTTAACCAAGGTGGGCGCCACGATATGCCCTACTAGGTCCGCTGCTGATTCATCATATGAGAAGTGGGCCCATTTCCAATTTGCCTCTAAGGAGGTGGGAGTCCTTATGCTATCCTGTTTCGGTGCTCGATCATTTCTTTGCTAATTATTTACATTCTCACCATCTCTACTAGTGACAAATAGGGCTTCCCTATCAGTGACATTCTCACAATAGGTCATTCGTCAGTGAAGCCGACTAGATAATTTTTCAATGTTTCCCTGGATGCTTGCCTCATGTCTTGGGACATTGATTGAGGGCCTCCTCATCTTTCTTAGCCGTGTATTGGTTCAGGTTGGCCTTCTTGAGGTTTGGTCAACTCCTGATGCTATAGGCTCGTATCCTATTATACCAAATTTCAGCTGATGTACACAGTGTCAGATGAAAAGTTGTGTATTTTAACGTCAGTAAAGCTCCTCTTAAGCTCATATGTGTTTTATAATTGTTGAGGTATTTCTCTAGGTCACCTATTCCCTCGTAACTTAGGGTTTCAAGGGGTACAAAATTACTTAGCATAGGGGCACTTCAGAGCTCTGTAGAGAACGGAAGGTTGTCTCCATTATCGCCGAGCTCATAAAAACTACATGGCTCGTCTGAATCTTCATCCACTTGATATCAAGGTAGGACTGAGACGAGACTTCCTAGTTCCTTAAATTCATTGCGCGGGCTGAACAACTTCACCTTTTGCATGTTTAGTAGACCTGACTTTTAGGATTGGTTAAGATCCCTATTCTCTGCCACAATCAAGTGGGAACTCACCCTCACGGAGAACATCATCAGTGGGTTTCTTGGAGATGTGGCATGAAGACACATCTATCCCCACCTCCATTTCATCTAGACTGGCTTTTTTCTAGACCATGTCCTCTGCTATGCACTTCATTGGTGAGAAAGACCCTATGTGGTGCATTCTTTGGTGGCAAGATACCTTGTTCTCGAACATGCATAAGGATTTCTTCCATGGCAACGTTTTGGGCGGCAATGTTTCTTATATTAGCGGCCATTTGGACCACTTCTACCATTAAGTATGCAACAATCTCACCTATCCTTCGATGTCGGCAGACCTCTGATTGGCGACAATTGTTCAGAGAATCTCTTCTTCAGAGACCTCTTTTACTTTCCTCGAATTTATTTCTTCATCACTTGAACTCATGATGGAAGAATGTGTTTTCACTGGTCCTTTATTCAAGAACAAAACATTTTTCAAGGGAAAAACCTAGAGTCATCCTTCTACTTAGGAATAGCTATGTCAACGAGCCGAGTCGAGCCGATCCCAAGCAAAAAAAAGTTCGGGCTCGGTTCGAGCTTTTTTGGGCCGATGCGTGCAAAGCCTGGCAAAAAAAAATGAGGCAGGGACCGAGCTTTCAGCTTGAGCCTGGCGGGCCGAGGCGAGCTCGGGCCGAGCAGGCTCGAGTTTTTTGTTTGTTTGTCTTTGAATTTAAAGGGAAGCCTTTGCAAGCAGTTATTTTAAAAAATTTTAATTTAAAATTTTTTTTGGGCAGGCTTGCCTGGGCTACGGGCTAGCCCGGGCTCGAGCCAACGCCCTAAAATGGGGCTCGACCCCGAGCCTCAGCTCAGTATAACCGCGCCCAAGCCACCGAACTTTTTTGTCATCCCTACTTATGAAGGTTTTATCCACGGGACGTTTACAGTTATGTTACGAACTTTCCGCAGACGCCACCAATATGTTGACCTCCGAAAATGTTACCTCCACGTGTCAATCAATTGTTGGTTCTACATAAGCTTTTCTTGCACATGTTAACACACCATGAGTCGCCCACTGCCTTTTTTGGTAGTGGTGGAGGCAGCCGCGAGCACTCCAATAATCAAGTTAGTAAGCGAATATTGGGGAAGACTATAAAGGACGCAATGTATATATATTAAAGAAGTAAGAATATCATACACTTAAATGGTAGGATGCATGGGTTTCTATAGTTTTTAAGATGAAATATTGATTGTATGATGAAGAGATGCGAGGTCTCATCTAACGATGGAAGCAATCTTTATCCTCTTATGGGTATCAATCCGTCAATCATAGGTTGACGTTTATTAAATGCAGCATTTAATGCTTCCTATCGAGTTGATGATTTGATACATTGGCGTGTTCCATAGAGACGTCGCATTAATCAACCACCTTGTGATTTTCCGAAACTTTCGGATTAGAAAAGTTATAGAGTCCCCACACCTTGTCATGAGGAGTGAATCCTCATCACCACTTCGGTATCTTGTACCTTAGCGTTCTTCATTTCCCATGTAGGTCAAACAAATAATTAGGATGCATAATGGTAAGCTCTAAATGTCATTGTATTAGGATGCTTTAGCTTCCTAATTACATACATATACTACTCAAAATCCTTTCAAGCACAAGGATTTGCATCCTTCGGCCTCTTTATCGCCACAGTGCATTCATCATCAAGCACAACCTTGTAAATTGTCCTCAAACTCCCTTTTCTGAGCATCTCTACTGATGCACAGAGAAAATCCTCCAAATTAAACTTCTTTTTGCGGTTGAAAAAATGAGTTTACTCTGATAAAAGTCAATTCTTTGGTTGGGTTCAGGAGGAGGTAGGGTATAGGCAGGGCCAGTCCTGGGTCGAGGCACGGTCAGGGCCCAAAACTGGAGGGGGCCTCATTTTTTGGCCCTTTTCTTAATGAGGCCTAGCCCAACACTGGAGGGCCTCACATTTTTTACCCAATTCCTTTTTTTTTAACCTAAACTAAACATCACAGGTTCAACACTTCCGTCTCCTTCCCACTCGCTCTCGCCTCTCAACTCTCAACTCTCAACAATTCATTTAACTCTCCAATAATTCACCAATCCAACCGTTTTCTTTTCCGGCTTTCCCTAAAAAAATTTGCCCGTGACTGCGGACTGCGATTCACGCTTCGGCCGCTTCCTGCTTGGTTGTTTCTTGTCTGCTTCCTGCTGCTGGTAGTGCCATAGTGGTAGTCTCAAGTTCGGCTCTGTCCGTCTGCGTCACTGCGTATCTGCGAGTGCCACTGTGCGAGACTGCAACTTGCGAGTTGCGTCTTCTGTTCTGGACCTTCTGGTAAGTACTAAGTAGATTTAGCTTTTGAGTTTTGACAACACTTTAAATTAGGATTTAGCCTTTAGGAATTCTTTCTTGTATCCTGGATCCGATTTTTTTGAATCATCTTAAAAAAATTATTAATTTTGTGACTTTTGTCTCATTGTCTGTATTCTGTAAAAAAGTATTTAATATTGTTTATCTATGAATGATTTGTGAATGATTTGATTTCAAGCTTGTGAGAACTGAGATGCAACGCTGCCGCTGGAATAGGGCCTGATTCCACAATTTTCGTCGATTT
>CAIGRL010311147.1:0-13731 GCA_903798325.1 Fraxinus xanthoxyloides
AAAAAAAAAAAAAAACCCCCCAAATTGTCCCTTTTAATTTAAAATAAACAACTTACTTTTCTTTAATTATTATTATTATTAGACAGATTATCAAATTTTAACATAAATTATATGACCCACAAAAGCATTCTTAAAGTTGATCTTAGCACGGTATAGCAACAATTTAACGTCCCTTAATTGCTAACACGCCAGTGTTATAGAAGCTTGTTTGACAAGACTTATGATTTTACTTCTACTTTTCATAAAAGAACTTTTTGAAGAAACTATTTTAAACCAACATTTTTCAAAATCCTTCTAACCAGATAAAGTGCTTTCAAAAAATTATCCAAACATATTCAGAAACAATTTCTTAATTTCAAGAGCAACTTTTCACAAAATATTTTCTCAAAAAATCTACATCAAACATTTCCTCAATATTACAGTCTCCAATCTAGAAGCATATACCCCTAAAACTGCCATGTTGAAGGACAGGACAGCGCAAGTTCTCTGCCCATATAGCTCGAAGAGGACACTCAACGGTGCAGCAACACTTTCATCTAGTTAGCTTTACAACCTCTATTTTTTTTTTTTTTTACAGTCGGATGTACATAACATGTTTGTTAGGAAACATCAATTGTTTCTTCAAACTCTGATAGGACCTGACCGTGCTGCCACCCCACACAAAATTGCTGTCATTAAGCTGTTTGATCGTAGACCTACTTCCACATATCATCTGGATCTTTTGTTCCAGAACAATAGTCCTTCAAGAGCAATCTATTCTTCAATTTTGTGCATGAAGCAAGACTAATAGGACCACTGGGGGTAACTGATAATTTCTGAGCAGTGACAATTTCGACTATCACCGAAAAGTACTTATAAACATCGTCTTAAAAAGACATAAACGTCCCTTTGACAGGGAGAAAAAAAAAAAGGAAGAAGCAATTAATGCTGAAAATGTAAATGTCAAACAAGAACTACAATTTCAGGAACTAATCAAATGTTGTTCAATCCTCTGCTTACATACCTTAATGGAAGAATTGACTTGATACTACCATCTTCCAAGTTAAAGATCCACATATCATGGCCGGCCACCATTAGCCTAGCACACTATTTTACTAGTTTTTCAGGGTTACCTCTAAACAAACCATCCGTAAGTTCTTTCGCAAGCCAAGCCAGAAGCAATCCCGATCTAATTTATCCCAATAATCATCAATGAAGTAAATTTCGCTGGCCTTACATTCTGGATCAAATTTGCCTTCTGGCTATTTCTCCCAATAGGAGATAAGTCATGACAATCAAAGTCACAACATGCCTCAACTTTGATCTTATGTCCAGTCTGTTCTCTTGTAAAATTAGGTTTTTATATTCAATTCCTCAAATATCTTTATGCAGTACTCAAATCTAAGATTTACATGAGATGTACGAAAATAAAATGTCAAGGTCACCAGAAGCAGAGCGGGCAGAATTTTGCTTATCTAATTTCACGTGTCTAAGCAACCGCGACCTCTTTCCAAGTAAAATGTTAGTCTGTACACCACTCTTTGTACTTGCAGAACATTCTGAATTCACTGCCTCGTGGACATAAATACCAATCCATGGATGCCGGCTAAATCATTTCTCAATTGAAGTGCAATTTTACACCCTGCAGAAAAATATTCCAATGAATTCATCACCTCAGTGAAACAAATGCAACTCAATGGAATATAACAACTAAACAGGTAACATTAGTATGAAAGTGTGAGAAACTAGAGGAATTTATAGATGAATCTTTGGTTTCTTAAACTGAAATATCCCCAATTTTAATGTCTACCATCCACATGGACAGGACCAGAGGACTCAGAACATTTGGTAGAAATTTTAGGTATATACAAAATATGCATACAGAAAGCTTCAGTATTTACAGTGCAAAATTGAAAAATTACATTAATTTAAACCTATATTCTAACCAACCCCACTCATCTTCTCATATACCTTCACAAATCATTGCTAGTGACAGCTAGGAACAAACTGTCACATCTAAATATATGGAGGAACCAACAGTATCAACAAAGCATTCAATTTTCCCCTTCTTCTAGTCTAGTTTAATTATTGTCAATTTTAGTAATCCAATGAACTTCAAAAAAAATTATATTAAAATTTTAAACTTTTATTGTTTCAAATCTACATATTGATCCCAAATATATCCTTCAGCATGTTAAAAAAAAAAAATAAAAAAAAAAAAATCATTTTAAGTGCCCCAAGTGTCCAACACGTGTATGACACCTGTGCAACATGGACACTATTGCCTGCGAGGAGAGCACCCATGCTCCCTCTGAAATCTCATAATGTTGTTACATGTTCCTTTAAATTTCCTCGCTATTGAATCATGGAACATCTCAATTCCTTGATATATAGCCAGTCTTTCAGAGAGGATTGAACCCAAAGAGGCTGCCCTGTCAATAAGCCAACTGGTTACCAGCACAGCGTGGCAAACCAAGGAAATCAATTCCACAATTTATACAACAAAATCCTGTCCATAGACATACCTGAAATATAATTTTTTAAAATATTATAATCACACCGATAAAAGACCTCAAAAAGCATCTAAATCTGAGAGAAAAACAAACCATGATCAAGCTGTGTCACATACATTGCCCTTTAATCAATAATAATCAGCTTTCCAATGCATGTGTAGGAACCTTCAATAAACTTTCTAATTGTTAGTAAAATTTAAATGCAATATGGAACAAGAGAAACTTTAATCACAATCAACAATCAATAACTTGATCATTCACTGCAATATTTAGAATAGTCAGCAGTACAGTGGGCGCATCAGCTAAAGGACAACGTGCAGATGAATTAGTAAGAAAGGATGTTTGATGTTGGTGCATGTAAGCTAGAGAACAGTGGATTAAAAATAAGGTGGAACCAGATTGTTAATTGCTAACTATGTTCAACAGGAAAACAGACTCTCGATAAGTTAAACAGTCAAATAAATTATCAACTCCTGACTATTTCTCAGGCTGAATTAAATTTAGATCTATCGAACATCAAAAATAAAAGGAGCAATATCTATTTCTCAATGGAGTTCCAGTCAGGTATATCTGAAATATATAAGCAAAGCTTATCTTGTAACACAATAAGAGATGAGATATCTCCAGCGGCCAGAAATTAGAAGTCACGTCCGGCATATTAAAAAGAACAAAGATGTTTCACTAAAACTAGGCATTTATAACTTCTGTGTATGCAGTTCAATGGAGCTAATGCCCAGATAAAGTACAATTCCTTTGACCGGGGAAAAACTGTTTGATTATCGGTCACTAAATATGCTATAATAGACTAGTAATTATTGCATCCTCACTTTGCACTACACCTGAAGTTCTGCACTGATCGAAAGTATACATGACTAACATATTCTGCAAGCTTCTCGCAAGCACAGAATTAATTCGATTCAGCTGAAGTGAATTCACCCACAATATAATTTAAGAAGAGCTTGAATGACAAAAAAAAAAAAAAAGCAAATGACAAATAAATGTATGCCTTCTTAAACCTCAAACATGTTTTCATCAGGAAAACAAGATCCCTCCTGATTAAAGCTATGAGAAAGATCACAATGAAGAATCCTCAGCTTTCCTTCCTGCAATGTTTAGAAGAAATCCATGGTTAAAGTAGAAGATCAAACCAAAGACATTCTTCACATGATTTTGTTGTTTACCTTGGTTCCATATACAAGGCCACCCCCGGCTGAAGGATGAAAGCAAGCAACATTGACCTCATCCTCTGCACTGGGGAGAACTCTCACAAGTTCCATATCAGAAACTCTGTAAATCTGTGAGATAAAAACAAACTTGAGAAGAGTAATCCAAGACATGGATAAATAACAATGGCTTCAGGGGTTATCAAGTCTAATCTAGTTCTGTGTATACTTCATGTATCTCCATATCGCAAAACAAAAGGATTGCGGAAGAAGAATATACAGATAACCAACATTTGAAGCCGGCAACAAGTTCTGGTGAGAATATATTTGAACTCAGTCTCCTGAGGGATCACACAATTGGTACAAACTGCTAATCTTAAGGGATGTCATCAACTAAGATTTTGATGAATTTTAACTATCCTTCTAAATTCAGTTGTCCCTAATTAAGATTTTAATAAAATTCATTAAAATCTAGGCATCCCCAACTGAGATTTTAATGAAATCCTTTAAAATATAGGAATCCTCAATAACTCATGGATTTATAACGATTTTATTTATAGATGAATTTCAAGTTTATAACTATATATCACTCTTTTAAAACTTAACCATTTTTAATGAGATTCTTAAGAATATTGTGGAAATCTATTCAAATCCACGAAATTCATTAAAATTTGTAATCTTTCAAAATTTATCAAAATCTCATTTGCCGACACCTCCTTAGTTCTTCAATGGCAATATAGTAAGCAATATGAGATGAACTAATCTCAACCATGTGCATGTCTTATTATTCTCACTCTCATGTATAACATGTAGGAACCCCACTTCTCATTAAAGCATCTTCAAGAGATTATCTGAATACAAGATACATATTTTAGAGGGTCAACGCTTAAAACTAAGCTCCAAAAGACTCTATTTTAATTTTTTAAAATAGAGAGCAGGTATGGATTTTCAAATTTGAAGAGTCAAGCTCACTCCGTATTTTATTTTAATGATTGCATTTAATAAGTTACATATTTTAATCTTCTATTTCTTGAATTATTCAAATCATATTTTAATTGATTGACCATCGACATATAAAAAAGAATAATGATATCTAGCACCACTCTATATAACATTGTGTGATACATTCAAGTAAAGATAAAATTATGTGATTAATTTAATTGTTCTTTTCATTTAATGACACTTAGTGACACTTAAACTAGTGTTATGACATTAAATAATATTACTCTATAAAAAATATGTTAAATGAAATATGAGAAATTAATAAATGTTTCTTGAAAAAAGCAAGATGAAGAGTAAGAATAGATAGCATTGTTAAACTCTATTCTTAGACACATAAAATTTCTAGCTCACCCTGCTACCAATTTATAGATACACGTCTTTTCCCTGTAAGGTCCCATGTTTTCGTTGCCAACTAACAGTTAGTGGCAATCAATAATGCAATTCTCTACAGTGCTATTGCAAGTTTATTCAAGAACAGAAGCAAGTCCAATAATCTGATCCTGTGATAGGTACATAACGTTTTCTTCTTGTAAAATGTTTTCTACATGTACTGGAAGTAGGGAAATTGAGAGCACTTGAAAAGAATCAAACATAATATGTCGAACACTTCCGAATGGAAAAAGGCCAATTGGATGTAAATGGGTATTCCCTGTGAAATACAACACGAGGCCCTAGGGAATTACAAAGCAAAGTTAGTAGCAAAAAGGACCTATGGAGTCATTTAGCTAGAATGTTTCGCTCCACCAACAAACATTAATATTGTTTCATCTCTCTTCATCTTGACTACTGATAAGTGTGTTTTTGCACACTTATTAGGCACTTAATTTGATGTATTATTGATTAAATGAATGAAATTCTACTCACAATTAGGTTACATTTGCTTTTATAGGCCAAAAATCACTTATGGAATGAGAACAATGCAAAAGGAGCAGAAAATGACCAAAATTGTGTAAAATTGTGAATTTGGGGACGAAAATGAACGAGTCAGAAAGTTCAACAACCTGGGGTTGCAATTTATGGAGGGCATGATTGAAATGAAAGTCAGAATTTGAGGACTAAATTGTACAAGACAAAGTTGAGGGACTTGGCGTTCAATATTGGAGAACTTTGGCTACAAAGCAAACCAATTAGTTCTTTTTTTTTTTTTTTGCCTAGAAGTGGCGCCCACATTTGATTAAAAAGGACACCCGAGGTCCCTTTTTTCACTTTCTAAAATTCTAAGGACCAAGGCTGCAATTTCTGAATAGGGATTAATACATTACAAACACAGCCATAGTTTTTTGGGCTTCTACTTCCTCTTTTCTTCTTATTTTCTTTTCTTCATTCTCTTTCATTTTTCTTGGCATTTTGGAAATAAAACCTAGAAGACAAGGAGGAGCTATCAACGGATTTGGAAAAGCTTTGGAGAAATCAAGAGCAAGCAATTTTCATCTTTAAAAATCCAACAAAAGGGGATTTTATCTATAAACTTGTATTTTTTCCATTGTTTTACCATACTTGTAATGTATTATTATAAATATTCTCTTTTTTATCATTTATATAACACGGGCTAAATATTATTGTTGGGATTTTTCGTTGAAACTTAACCTAACTTGATTAATTTTAATATTTGCTTTTTTATGTTTAAATGCTTATTTTCATGTGTATCTACTATTGTATTTCATGCATTATCATTTATATGCCAATGAATGATTGTGTTTAATGACTTGTACATAGTTCGAGAGAAGATTGTGCATTTTAGACCAAATAGTAGAAACTCTAAGTTCACATAGGGGATAGAGATATGCCCCTAACCTAGGTGAACTATTGAGCAATTTTTACAAAGATTTAATTCGATTGTTTGCTTTTAATCGACATAGAGATATAGTATGTTGAACTAATCAATTCAGGTTAATTTAGCTTAATATAGTTAATTAACTAAAACTGAAAAATCGGGTCTAACATCGTAAATAAATAATTTGTTAATTGACTTGTGGAGAAATTAATTAGGCGACGGTTAAGCGAAACCATGAATCTCAACCACGTTTTCCTCAAAAAATTTCCCAAGTTCTTATATTATCTTATTTTGTAGATTTTTAGTCATCTTTCACATTTTCAAATCAAAATCTTTATTGTGTGTTTTTTTTATTGTTAGAATTAAATTGATTAAAGTTGTGTAATAAAAAAGTCTACTTGAACGCGATTCATAGTGAATAGCTATTAACTTTCCTTGTAGGAATTTCATGCTGAAGGACGTGTTTTTCCATGTTTATTTTGGAGAAGGAAGTTACATGGAAGATCCACCAAGATCCCATGCTAAAAAAGGGGTGAATCGTGAATGGTCTCGGCTTAATCTCCTAGAGCTCATGTGGGATGAAGTATCTACATGGTCAACGATATCATACTCTTAGGTAGCATTCAATTTCAACAAGGATTACTTCTCTTTGTAGATGACATGACTGTTAATAATGATAATTAGGAGGTAAAATAATAGCTCAAGAACACCTAGTTGTAGAATTTGAAATAGAAGATCTTGGGAGAGTTAAGTACTTATTGGAGCTCATTCAAATAGTATTGTCATATCGTAGTAGTTATATGTTCTTGATTTCACATATGCCAAAATGTAAGCTAATCGGCAATCCCATTTAACAGAATTGATTACTTGTGATGTTGAGGAGGCAGTTGAGACATGTATTGAATACTATTTGAAAAACTGATTTACTTATCCCATAGCACACTGGATATAGCCTATGGCATGAGTATCATAACTCATAAATCAACATATGCATTCCCTACAAGAAAGTCGTCTTAAAAGTACTTCACTGAGTTCATCAATACTTAGAATTCAACCTTACAAAGGTATTTTGTTTAAAAGCGGTACGCTGCAGCACACTGGAGGTCAATCGTGGATAGAATATCAACATCAGGGCATAATAATTAGGATGTACCTGAGAAGAAGCTTGATTACTTGGAGAAGCAAAAAGTTGCAAATAGATCAAGTGCATAGGCAAAGTTCGAAACCATGACAAATGAAATATGTGAGCTTCCTTATAAAGATTATTCTTGATGATTTGAAGTCAAATACGTGGTAGTTGACATATACTTTTTTTTTTTTTATGACCGTGGATGTTCAGGTCAGCTTGCGCGCACCTCGACTAATCCCATAGGCCCTGAAGTTTAAGGCCGGATACTCACCTCAGTGGCCCTGAGGGGAGGTAGTTGACATATACTTCATCAAAGAAAAGTTTGATAATGGCATGATATTCATTGATTGTTGATAAGTACATTTTATATACTTATTTAGAACGTCAAAACATGGATATTTGTTGATATTTGGATTGAGATACATCTGAATTCGTTGTTTATTGTGTGCTTTAGGTTACATCGATGAATACGATGAAACTGGAAAAAATGAGCAAAAAGTAACTGAAGCAAAGAAAATCAGGGGATTAAAATGCAAATAATCAAAAGTTGGCTTGGATCAATAAATGAAAATTCGAGAGTGCAAGGACTCAATTGGACAAGAAAATAAGCAAAAGGATTGGAGAGAATTCGAGGACAGAAAAAAAATCTTGGAGAAAGTTCAAAGGGCACCAAGGAGTAAGCCCACGCCCCCATACTAAGTAAGCCTTGCCTGAGGCTACCTAAAACCTTCAGGCAGCGCCCTAGTTTGCACTAGGCACGCCTCATTCTTAAACGAGGGAAAATCAAAGTTCCTTTATTTCGTTTTAGCAATAATTCAAGGCAATCTTACATCTTAGAAAGGAAAATGTCAGGGAGGGAGAGACGAAGTTTGAGGAGAAAAGAGAGAATTTACATCGAAGTTTGGATCGGGATTTGAAAGCTTTAATTGAAGATTTCCAAATTTTCTTCATATTTCAATTATTCGGGTGATGGCTTTCTTTTATTTTTTATGTAATACTTACATTAATATGCTAGGCTATATTTAATTATATTGGATGGATGACAAAACTCTTTGATTCTTAGTTTCTAATTCAAGACTTGGTATTTTTAGTTTAATTCTTGCATTGTGATTCCATAGACATGCATAATCACATTGTTTTAATGCTTGCGCACTATTAGGGTAATAAGTTGTTTATTCGCAGTGTTGGAAAACTCAAGATAGGTAGAAGATATATGGTGAAAAATTGTGATAAGTGCCAAAGGATTGGAAACATCTCAAGAAGAAATGAGATACCCTTAAACAGCATTCTAGAGGTTGAGATATTTCGATGTTTGGGGCATCGACTAAATGGGATCGTTCCCTTCTTCCTACGGTCAACAATACATATTGGAGGCAGGGGATTACGTATCCAAGTGGGTTGAGGCTATAGCTTTGCCAACTAATGACGATCGAGTGGTAACTTAGTTCTTGAAAAAGGACAATTTCACAAGATATAGCACCCCGGGGGCAATTATTAGTGATGCTGGGAAGCATTTTTGCAATCGCCTATTTGCTTCATTATTGGCTAAGTATGAAGTGAAACACCGTGTCTCGACTTCATATCACCTTCAAACTAGTGGGCAAGTGGAAATCTGCAATAGGGAGTTGAAGAAGATTCTTGAGGCTACGGTCAATGCATCACGTAAAGATTGGCAAAGAAACTAGACGATGCACTTTGGGCATATAGAACAACATTTAAAACTCCAATTGGCATCTCTTCATATAGGCTGGTATTTGGAAAGACTTGTCATCTGCCATTTGAGCTAAAGCATAAGGCATATTGGACAACATGCTTGCTAAATTTCATTATGAGTGCAACAGGAGAAAAGAGGGTTCTTCAACTTCATGACCTCGATGAGTTTCGGTTAGATTCATATGAGAATGCAAAGATTTACAAGGAAAAGACCAAGAGATGGCATTATAAGCATATAAAGGAGGAGGAGTTTGAGGTTGATCAGCAATTGTTAATGATCAATTCATGCCTCAGGCTCTTTCTGGGAAAGCTAAAGTCTAGGTGGTCGGGTCGCTTCATAGTGGTAGCCGTGTTTCCACACGGCACTATGAAGGTAGTATCTCAGGATCAACAGAGGAGGTTTTAAGTAAATGGACAATGGTTGAAAGCTTATTGGGGAAGCGACTACTCCAGTGAGAAGACAACCGTGCCACTTAATAATGCAAACTAGCCTGAGCAATAAAGTCGAGCTATAGATTATAAACAAGAGCTTATTGGGAGGCAACCCAATTCTCTTCCCTTTAATTTATTTAGTTTTGATGCATTAGATTAAGATTTTTACTTTGGTGTGTTAATGTAGATTCAGAATCATTTATCCATCACATTGGTCACAAGAGTCATGCATGTGTTCACAAAAGTTTCAAACTGGGTGTTGCAAGAGTTTGGGGATGTTACCATTATATTTAGGTGAGTGGGAGTGAAAACCACGTGTTTCGAGGGAAAATCAAGAATCTTAAGAGCACCAAACGATCGGAAGTATGATAGTTGAAAATTTTAAATCTCATGAAATTTTTAGGCTTCATGCTACTTTCACACCCTTCATGCATCATTTGGAGATGTTCATAGAGTATATTGGAGTAGGAAATGAGTTTCAAAAATTCTATCGGGTCGATACATATTACATCTTTGAAAACAATGTTAGCATGAGAACAATATGAAGTTTGGGAGAGTAGAAGGATCAACAAAAAAGGCTGTTGGTTGAGTAGGGCGCGCGCCTGATGGTGATATTGGCTTGCCTGAAGCACGCCAATTAGGTGAGGCGCGCGCCTCATCCACCTATAGGCGTGCCTCACATTCGAGTTGGGAGCCTCCACTCCTTCACCCCAGCCTATGAAATACCTCCATATTCTAGTTGGGTCTTCAAGTTTAGGTGTCTTCCTCAATCAATCTACCATCTTTTACCACTTTCATCCACTAATTCTCAGGAATTTAAAGATAAACTGACTAAACCTCTACTCAGCTTCTTTTGGCATTTTTCTTGAAGTTCTTTTGGATTGTGCTATGCATCTTGTAGTAATGGCAGATGGGTTTAGGTAGTGATGAGTTTTCATGATGCTTTTGTGATGTTTGGGGACTTTCACACAATTCATGGGTGTTCTAGGATTTTGTTTCCTAGTAATGTCAACCAAGTGTTTGTTAAAATGCCCATGTGAAGTGTTTGTTTACATTTTTGCTCCAAATTCATCCCTCGCACTTGGTTCTTAGATGAGAACTCCCACATATTTGCACTCCTATATGCAACAAATTGTGTACACAATTGGGTAGTGCCTGCTCCCTGACATTCACTATTTACATTCGGCCCCTATTTCTCCCCGTCCTGTGCATTATAGTTCTCTTTTGTAGGTCACTTTTATTTCGCTTTTGGACTGATGATTTCTTTTGCTTTTTGACAGGATGCCGCCGAAACGACAACGCAAGGCCTCACATCCAAAGGAAAAGAAAAGGCTGGCACATCTGGTACTACGGCATGTACACGTGTTGACAACAGTGGGATGAAGCGTTTCCTTAGTGCAGATCACAAGAGACTCTTTGATCGGGTATTATAGAGGAGAAAAATGTGGCCAGAGAGGCAGGTTGTTCTGGGTGATTGCGAGGGTTATAAGATATCTACTCTTATTGACCGAGCACAGTGGGAAGAGGTGATAGAGAAGCCACATCGAATATATCTAACTTTCGTTCAAGTGGTTTATGCAAACTTTAATGGCCAAATCGATGATCAAGAATCCGACCATGAACACTACACGTGGAATATGTACAGGTGGGTGATCACCCCTAGGTGATTGATGAGTTAGGTCTGACTCGAGACAACATCATCCCAGTACCTTTGGAGCAAGATATGATCTGGTAGTTCAAATGCTCTATGGAGGACATGGAGAGGTAGGAGTGAAGTTTTAATATAACAAATTGACTCGTTCATTGACAGTGTCGATGAAATTTATCCACCACAACATTGAGCCACCTCGCATATGCTCCCTTTCAACTTTGCCAAAGCGAGAGTTCTCTTTCACTTAGCACGGGGTCTCAAGATCGATTTGGGGACATTCATATCAATCAAATTGTTGAGTTTGGTTCGGCACCACAAATACATCATAAGGAGATTTTTCCTAGCCTTATAAGTGGGATATGCTTATCCTCAGGAGTACGACTCCTTCCCGAGAGCAGCCAGCCCAACCCAATGGCGCTATCAACAGTACATCCGCAAATAATTCTTGGCGAAATATTCTTGGAACCAAGCAGCGCCATCAGCAGCAACAAGGGGCATGAGACCCCAGCCCCCACAGCCTGACCCCATCTCTAACATCCCGCTCCTACAACAGTTACTTGCAGGATCAACTGAAACCATCCAAGGCATGTTACGAATTGAACAAATGCTTTAGTCCTAGGATTTGAGAGTTGGTCTCGTGGAGACCCACGTCAATACTATACATGACCATATGAAGCTAGTGTGGAAGGATGCTTCCAGTGCGAGCATGAGGGTCGACCTAGTTTTCGAGAGAATGGATCGATATGCCGAACGGATTGACGAGCTTATTATATGGGTTGATCGATCCTATGGGCATGCAGGGACGGATTGATGAGAGTTATGCTATGATGAACGGCATCCAGAATGAGTTAGGCCAACAATATGTTCTGCTAAGAGAGATTCTTACACGCCTGCCTCCACACCCTCCTCCATCTTCTCCAAATCCAACAAGTTTTCAAGCTTACATACCATTTCCACCACCGCCACCTTCAGATTGACCAAGGTAGTATCCACACTCTCTCTGCCTTTCTTTTTGCATTTCATTGTTATATTTTTGTACATTGAGGGGAATGCACAAGTTAGGTTTGGGGAAGGCTGAATCTGTTATATGATCATCGATTGTTGTATATAGTTTATTGCGTTTGCGTGATTGTGGTGTATTTTTAGTTATCAAACGTAGTTAGATACAAACCAATCATATTTTGTTACAATCACAAATTTAAATATATCAAATACACTAGTATTGAACTTTATTCTCTGTGGGACGATAACTCTCTCATCAAGATTATTACTTTTACAACGAACCCGCACGCTTGCGGGATTTTAACGTATCACTTGTGTTCAACACCGACAATAGACATATCTTGGCTAAAGGGATTCAAAGTCTAAGTCCAAATTATCACAAGAAAGATGGGAATGGACAATATCTAATACTCCAAATTGATGAAATGTCCTATTGACATAAGATGTCGTACCTCATATCAGTTCCCATGTTTGTTAAGGAGAAAACCCGACAGCCTTCTATAAGTTTTAATAGCAAGGTAAACTATTCTACCTTACAAATGATTGTTTAACAAACATGTTTTATATTTTATAGAGCGCTTGGTTAATTTATAAATTAATTATACATGGTCAAACTCCATTTTCAAACACATATTTTAATGGACCCATGAGTAATATTCACTTATCCACTACTCATTTCCATCTATTACAAATTAGACTTTTTATAAATTCTTCCCAAATGGAGTTTTAGCATTCTGCTAGAATAGAGTTATATGATCGATGTGGGGCCAGTGCTAAAATTTCAAATCCAAGTTAATCATTAGATAGAATAAACAAAATGTGTACAAGAGTCCATCTATACATACATACAGGAACAGAGAGATAATGTGCACAGTAAAGCAGCATATTAGAGTTTATATCTGCTATCTCACCTCCAAAATGTTGTAAATGGGTACTGTTGTATCTCCATCAATCACGACACTTTTAAGAAGTGAACTATGACGGCGGCCATAGGCAAGTAACAGGTGCTCCGAGGTAGGGGAGAACTGCAATTATAAATACGTCCAAAAGGGTAAGAAACATAGGGAGAGCTACCATCATCCAAACACATAAAACTTCTCTTCTTATAGGTCAGCATATGATTTTGAAATCACGTTGGTATTAAGCCCCTAATCAATAATAAATCTAACCTGTATTGAAGTTAAACAGTGAGCAGCTCTGATAGCCCGAGAGGTTAGAACCAAACCAAATCTACACAATCCAAATATTATCAGTTCAAAGTGATAAATACCATCAGAATGGAGTATACATGGAACATACTGGCAGTATATTAGAAGATTGGGACTTACGTAGCCTCCTCAAGGGAATATGTCCTTAACTCATACATAACTTGG
>CAIGRL010311158.1:0-13418 GCA_903798325.1 Fraxinus xanthoxyloides
CACTTGTTCCAACTTCGGCGATAACTCCGCTATATATTTTTTGTTTTACAGTTGACACGATTTTTGACCTCTTGATTGTTACTTGTAACTAGTAATATAAAATGCGACCTGTAAATTTGAACCGTGATTCTACGAACACATGTAACCTGTTAATATTGATTTGTTGCCATTTATATTGATTTGTAACCTATAAAAATGACTGTGACCTGTGAACTCAAACATGTGATCTTTACAATTCATATTGGTCACAACTTATTTTTTGGTCACAAATTAAGAATTTTATAGGTCACATGTTATTTATCAGTCACGAATAGAAAGTCTTATGTCACAGATTATTCATCGATAAAAAAATAAATTTTTTATTGGTCAAAACTCGATTACAACTTAATAAATTGTGAGTCCAATCACAATTTTTAGGTCACATATTATTTATCGATGACGAATCAAAATTTTTATTGGTCACAACTCATTTATTTTATTTGTGACATTCTCAAATTAATTGGTCACGCATTGTAACAAAGACAATTGCACATTCCTTGATGGCCATCAAAACGATAAACAGAACACATAAAGAAATCAATGGTTTTTTGGAACAAACATAAGACCAACTTTTCCATTTTTACAAAGAAAATTTATCAGAAAAAAATAATTTTCCTTTTTTGGTTACTAANTAATTGGTCACACATTATTTTTGGTCACAAATCATATATTTTATAGGTCACAACTTATTAAAATAATATGTCGCCTATTATTTTTCGATCACAAGTCATAGTGTATTTTACAATCACAATTAACCAATTTAGTGGTCACAAAAATTGTACACTACCACAGCTAGCAACTCACCACAATCGCATCACTAATGGCACGGTGCCACCACCATCAACCCAATGGCACCTTCACCACAACCCATGACAAAAAAAAGAAAAATGCAGCGCCCCTCAGATCTAGAGTACAACGCCGTGCATGGCTGAGCGACCACCGCATACGACACTGCAAGCAGAACACCAGAATGCCACCTCCATCATCATCAACACTTGGCCTTCGCTCACCACTGCACCCGCCACTGCACCGCACACCTCTACGCACGCGCATCACCACCGCATCTGTAACCTCACACTTCGACCACTGAACCGTCTATCACCACACCACACCATCATCAATCATCACACCACCAGTTACCGAATCTAAAGTTGCAAAACACAAAATGTAAAAGTAGAGTCCCTAGATTCAGCCCCAAGCATATTAATTCATTTATATCTACCTACCGTAAGCACAAAAATGGATTAGCTTCATAAACACAGAAAAAAGAACGAGAAATTAGGGTTTTAAAATCGTGGTGGGGTGGTGTTGGTGGGGTGGGGTGTAAACACAGAGGAAAGAACGGTCGTGGCGATAGTTGTGGCGGTTACTGCTTCAGATCGACGCCACCATCACCGCGACCACCATTTTCAACCACCACCCGTCTATCATCGCCACACTGTTTACGACTGCCGCTTCAATCGTCATGACGACGACGAGAGAGAGGAGAGCAACGAGAGAGATGAGAGGTAGAGAGAGAACGGGTTTGGGGGAAATGAGATGGGTGGAGGGAGGTAGGATTGATTTCTAAATTAACTGAATTTAATAATAATTTATTAATTAAAACATCTGATTTTTGAAATGTTAAATTTTCAAAAATCCGTTCTATGAACTAGGCCACGACTTAACAATGGCAGCGTGGTATTCTATTACAATTATGCTAGGCGTACAAACAAACTTGACATAAATATTGACAAAATGGCATGTGTCGTTTTTTGTGCAAATGACTTTTCCCATTCTATTATCATCATTATTCTTCAAATATTGGCTGTCAAATATTTGAAAATGACTCGGAGAGTTATCTTTTGGTTTACAAGTGTCATAAGCATAGGAACAAATAGCCAAATCTTGTTAACAAAAGCTAAAAACAGGCAATACATTTTATATTTTTCCTTCAAATATTAAAATTAAGACTAAAGAACTTCGCCATAGTATTTACTGACATGTTCGACATTTTGAGTATGATAACACTAGAATATTTTGTAAGGAGAGCTGGATATTATTTAATAATATTTAAAAAAATTGTATTTTTCGACCTAACTTTTTTAAAATGTAGTAAATTTACTTGCAATCTTTTTTGAGCATAATCTATCCCAAACCTTTCGATTATGAAGCAAAAAATCATTCTTCCCTTTATTTTGAGTATTAAATGATGGATTTGTCGTTCTCTTCGAATAGACATAAAAGAAAGTGGTAAAAAGCTGAAAAATATATATAAAAAAAAAAATTACAAATTGAGTTCCATAACTTTTCAAAATAACACTTAAAATAATTAAATAAACATTAACATATAAATGTATATTACCAAAAAAAGAAAAAAAAAAATTCATCTCCCCCAACCAGACTTGTCGACCTACCCTTCAACACTTATCCACCCATCCTTTTGTATCCCTAGCACAATCAAACACTACATCTACAAATGCAATTTAGTAGTTGATAGTATGATCACCATAGTCATCATCTCAGAAAAATTAATTTTTAAAAAAAGGCTAGACAAAAATTCAATAGTCTAGGACTCTATATCGTAGAATCACCACAAGTAGTGAACACCTGTGGCCTTCCACTATCCGTTGTAAGAACCAAATCAGTCTAGATCACTCGACTCAAATTGCGGCGTCGATTTTTTAGTTAAGGTGATTTTTTCCCGTCGTTCTATTTTATTATTTAGCTCCTATTTGGTTTGTATTAAAATTCAATTAAAATTTCAAGTCAAAGTCAACAAATAATTTTAACCATACATTTTATTGGACTCACAACTTTTCAATTACATATTTCATCAACTTTTATCAAAATTTATTAAAATTTTAATTTTAATTTCTACTAAATAGGGGCTTAATTTTTCTAAGGTAGTGGGAGTCTTGTTGTCGTCGGCATGATTGCATTTTGTTGATGTGGCGTTTGACTACGGACGGGATGGATTAGGATAGGTGGGTTTGGGTGGAATAGATGGATAAGCTTGATTGGGAAAGATGAAATGTTCAGTTTTTAAAATTACTTTTTATGTTCTAATATGCATTTAACTATTATGAGTGTGATTTATTTGTATTTGAAAAAGTTATAGAAATTAATTTGTATTTTTCTTTTCCTTATTTTGTGTAATTTTACTGATTTTTATGTTTTTTGATTGAAAGAGAAATGAAAATTCATCATTTAATGACCAAAAATGTAGGAATTACGAATTTTGCGACAAAAGTTGATGATGAATCAAATTAAAAAGGTTCAGAGTAGATTTATAATGTTCCTTAGAGATTGAAGACGAGAAGTGCAAATTTCCATATTAAGTCCTCGTTTGGTACATATTAAAATTTTCATTTTCATTTTTATACTCAATTTCAACCATATATTATTCAATAAAATAATATTTTTCATCACATCAATAATTTTTCAACCACATATTTTCCATCAATTTACTATTCCAAAATACATTTTTCCAAAAAAATTGACTCAAACAAACAAATTGTTAAATTTTGAAGCAACGCCTATTGTATATGTGATGTAACTACTAACTTTTATTTGTTGACATTAATGTTTGTCACTATTGCGCGTAGGAGTGAGTGTGGTCCAGTTCGATCCGNATTTTTTACTCATTTTCAACTGCACATTTTTCAATAAAATAATATTTTCCATCACATCAATAACTTTTCCTTCTTTTTCAACCACACATTTTCCATCAATCTACTATTTTAGAATACATTCTTCCAAAATAATGTGACTCAAACACACTCTAAGAAAGAAAATTTAAAACCACGAGTGTTGCTCTTACTAATAATTATAAACTTCAAATCAACTTTTTTTTTTCCCCCACATAATTTAGTGGCTAGACAATATTCAAATACAAGTATGGTCCCTTAACCCACGTGGAGGTGGGGTCTGCACCACCTGCTCGCAAGTCCTTTTGTGGCTCCGCGCATGGATTGGAATACAACAAAGGAAAGGGCCCAATCACCATGCCACCGTCCGTGCAACGTGGCTAGACAGTGACGGGCTGTCTTACCAAAGGCTTGGGATGTGTGCATGATGGACAATTAGAGAATTAATGATAATTTACATAATAATTATTAACAAATGACGTAGTGAAATTTTGTTAGATCAAAATCTCACCAATCAAATAATTTTTTATTTATATTTTGATGTCTCATCGTTATTAAAACATTATTCAAATAGTTATGCTCAAAGAGCAATTTCCAATTTTTATTTATATACATGCGCGCACACACACATTGCTTAATGGTATAAAGGCAATAAGATTTGATGACCAATTATTTGACTTGGAGATCTTATGATAAACATAGAAATACCCTTAATTCGCTACAAAATTTGAGATTTTGAAGTTTAAAGTTTCAATAAAATTCGAGATTTTATTATATTTTTAGAGAATTTTAAATTTCTATTATTCCTGCAACTCGAGGATTCTAAAAGATTCAAGCTTTCGTCACCCATTTGAGATTTTCAATAAAAATTGACATTTGAATATGAATTCTAAATTAAAATTGAAATTCTAAGTTTGAATTCCATGTGAATGATATGAAGTTTGATTTTCTACCATGCAATATCGACATTTCAATTTGATTTTTAAAATTAATAGGCCCATGTTTGGTTTGAATAAAAATTAGTTTTTATTAAATTTTGATAGAAGCTGGTGAAATATATGGTTACAAAGTTGATAAAAATTGTGAATAACATGGAATGTGAAGTTGAAAATGAGTTTTGGGAGGGAGGGAGTGAGTTTTAAGAAATGGGAGGCCAAACAAGAGATTACATTTAGCTTTGATGGTTACTAATTGGCCAAAACAATGTTTTGAATAGTGATTTTTAGGAAAATGCATGGTTAAAAGTAGTAGGAAAAGATTTTGAACTTACGTGTAAACTATTTTATTGTTTAAAAGTAAGGTTGAAAATAAGTATTTAAAAAAATTTCAAAAAATGGTTTCAAATTTTTTCAATTAAAGCATTATCCATTGGTCAATAAGATGTATTACTTACAAAGCTTCTGTTGAAAGCTATTGGTTCAATGGCTTGGCATCAAGATTTCCACAAAAAAAGAAAAAAAAAATGATTTGCAACGAAATGAAAGGTCCGTGACTGTGGATGTTGCAAAGGAAAGGCTTGGGTAATGTCTACAAAAAAAATAAAAGATTTGAGACCACATATACAATTATCACTAAAATTTTAAATGTCAATGCAATATCATGTTCTACAAATATGATTGATCACTCTAAGAGAGTCAACATTTTGCTATTTGGGTGAACACAATTTCATAACATAATTTGCTCTCCACTTGATGAAAAAGAAGAGTAATGTTATTTATAGTCGCGATTGCAGCAACCATCTTATGTGACAACTTTTTATTTAATGTATTAGTTTATTATTTGATACAGCAAAAATATAGAAAATTAATTTCTCAAATAACAAGCTGTTCATAGGATGACTAATGTAATTGTTGACTATGAAAATCATTACTCAAAAAAGAAACCTACTATGTTTAATTATGTATGTTGTAATTTAATGTACAAGTACAATTGAAACATTGGTATTGAATCAAAAGTTCAATTTCTTGGTCAAAATCTTCACTTCGTCTTAGATCATTAATAATGGGAAAAATATTTGATAATTCGAATGGACACTTAATGAAGAACCGGAAGATTTTTTAATTAGCTAAATTCTTATGTAATTCTTGCTCTCTGTATTAGAAATTGGTAAGTGATCATCAATAACTAAAGTTGAGACTAAATTCCCATAATTCTGGAAACTAATCGGGGTTATATATGGGACTTGTCACATTTCATGTTGGATCATCTAGATATTATTCTTATCTAATAGATACATTTAATGTATGTTTCTATATATTCTCAACTGAAGCTTGTATGAGCATAATTTTCATATTGTACAATCAATATGACTTATCTAATTAATGCTAGTGAGCTTAAATATCAAACTTTTCAAAATTTCCTCGGGTTAATTTCTAAATCATTATTAATTCAAAACAAAGTGCTTTTTATTTATGCAAAATTTCCTCGAATTAATTTATCCTATGGGGAATGCAATTACAAGTTTGTATCTTGTTAACGTGATAATGTATAAATTTGATGTACGTCTAATAAATGTGATTATAACCAATTTATCTGACATGTCTATTAATACAATTTATATAAATCCTAAAATGTTTGATATGTATGAAGCATATAATTCATGCAGTATGTCATGAATGCTTTTTCTCTTAGTCCAAGACCTTGTCTAATATGTATTTTTTTTTTATAGAGTTTATAATTGGCAACTATTTTTTCGTGTATTTAAATGAATAATGTACTCTTTTTCTTTATTAGGATTTTTTCTTTTCACAAAGTTTGAAGGAGTGATATTCTTTGCATAACAAAAATCCATGTTAACTTTATTATGTTACCCTTAGTACTTGTATAGGAGACTTCCCAAGAAGCAACAAAAATTATTTTTCAACGAACTATCATGATGACTAAAGACAAACAAGAATAGATGGATATATTATATGAAGTTAATGCAACTTATATTGCAAACCTTTAAGAATGTCATATTAAATGGACATGATAAAGCATATTTCTTCAAAATTTCTATCTACATATTATTTAAAATTGGTTTAAAAGATTGAAAATTTTGGTTAAGTGACAAAACAAAAAATTTGAAAAAATGACTTTTGTGTCAATTTCGTCCAAATATTTGGATTTGATCCGATGGTCAAACTACAAATATAAACAAACCAACTTATTCTACTCGTCGAGTTGATTGTTGTGGTATATTTGAAATCTCAAAATCAATTCCGGATGAATGAGAAATTATGGTCCAAAGTTGAGAACAAAATAGAGAAAGCTGCCTGAAAAATTGGCTAAGGCTGTTGCTAACTTACTGCTGGGCTGTCGCTCGAGCGATAGGCCAGCAACATGCTAGCGATAAAGTCACTGCTTTTATCGCTTGAGCAAGGCGATGGCAATAGGCTAGGGACAGTGAATGATGTGACATTTGGTAAGAGTTGCTAAGTTTAGGGAGCAGAAATTTAATTCACAACCACTCATCATCTATATATATGACCCATTGGATGTCCTTTTGCATACCATACCATATGTGCATTGTGCATTCATAAAATATCTTGCAAAAACTCTCCCAAGTTCATTCCAAAGCCATTTTTCTTGTAGAGAGGGAATTCCATCTCTTTTGCTATTGTCTTGTAGTTTGAAGTGCTGCTACCACAAGAATTGAATCTGTTGTATATTGGAAGACAAGTGGCGACAATCATGAGCACCGTAACAGGGCAACATTGTCTTAAGGAGAAAGTATTATCACTTGCCTCAGATTATCATTCCCTACTTCTTCTACTTATTATTTTTGGTTTTCATTTGTAGTTTATACTGCAATTTTTCCATCCTCTTAAACATTGCGTTCGTTTGATCACATTAACAACCTTTTCTCGCTATCATATACACGTTTGGAACAACAATCTTAATACAATATTTCGTATGTAGTTGTTTGTTGTTTTCAAACCAGTATTTGTCATCTTTAGAGTAGTTTTCGTTTACTATTCTTTCCACTTTTATTGTTGCTACGTAAATCTTTTGTTTAAGTAACATAAATGAGTACCGTAGAGGCTACCTCGAGTCAACATGGCACGAACAATGTAGTTCCGCCTATGGCAATACCACTACAATATAATGCAATACCATATGAGGAGAAGCCGAAAAAGTTTGGAGGCGTAGATTTCAAGAGATGGGAACAAAAGATGTTGTTCTATCTTACTACACTCAATTTGACAAAACTTCTAAAGGAGACTTCGCTAGCCATATAAGAAGGAGAGAATAATTGTGAGTCGATTATTGCCTTGGACGGATGGAAGCATTCTGAATTTCTGATTTTTCGTGCAAGGACTACATCTTTAATGGATTGGATAATACACTTTATGGAGTGTATAGTTCGAAGGACTCGATGAAGGATTTATGGAATTCATTGGAAAATAATTATAAGACCGAGGATGCCAGAGCAAAGAAGTTCGTAGTTGACAAGTTTTTGTACTACAAAATGGTGGATTCCAAAACGGTGATCAGCCAAGTGCAAGAGTTTCAAGTTCTATTGCATGGGATCCATGTCGAAAGATGGACTTGAGCGAATCCTTCCAAGTAGCTGCCATCATCGAGAAACTCCCTCCTATGTTGGGAGATTTCAAAAACTATCTTAAACACAAACGCAAGTAGATGAAATTGAAAGAATTGATCGTCCAGTTAAGGATTGAGGAGGACAATAGGAAAACCGATAAAAGGTCTGTTATTCAACTTGGAGCCAATTTTTTTGAAATAGAACCAAAGGTTGTCAACAAGAAACAAAATATTTTCGATAATGTACCGTGTAGAGATAACTCCAAGAAAGTCAAGAAGTTCAAAGTGAAATGTTTTAATTGTGGAAGGGCTGAACATCGCTCAAGCGAATGTCGGAAGCCAAAGAAGAATGTTCAAACCAACATGATTGAGAAAGACATCATTTTTGAAGGGATACAAGAAATGAGTCTATTAGCGGTTGTCTCCGAGTACAACATGGTTGGAAACTCAGTGGATTGACATCGACGCCACCCATCATGTATGTGCAAATAGGACTATGTTCCCCAACTATCAAGAACTAAACGAGGAACAACTTCACATGGTGAACTCTGCAAGTTCCAAACTTTGAAGAAGACATACGAGAAAGAACTCATCCCTAACAACGTCCTACATGTGTCGGACATACGGAATAATCTAGTGCCCAGATCTCTACTTAGTAAAAATGGCTTTAAACTTGTGTTCGTATCCGATAAATTTGTACTAAAAAAGAATGAGATGTATGTAGGAAAATGATACATGTGCAATGAAATGTTCAAAAATGAATGTTTTTACTGTTGTACCAAAGCAAAACATTATGAATAAAACTTTATGTTTAGTTTATATGCTTGAGTTGTCATGTTTGTAGCATAGTCGATTGAGACATGTGAATTATAAATCTTTGCGCAAACTTATGAATCAAAGTTTAATTTCAGTGCTTAAAATTGATCCTAATCGCAAATGAAAAGTATGTGTTGAAGCAAAATTGGCTAAAGCATCGTTCCACTCAATTCAAAGGAACACAACACCTTTAGAGTTAGTTCATAGCAATATATGTGAATTGAAATTAACTAGAGGGGGTAAGAAATACTTTGTAACTTTCATCGACGACTGTACAAGATATTTTTATGTCTTTCTTTTGATAAGTAAAGACGGAACGTTGGAAGCTTTTAAACTATATAAGGTTGAAGTTGAAACTCAACTCGATAAACGAATAAAGAAAATTCGTAGTGATAGACTAGGTGAATACGGGGCACCATTTGAAGAAATATGTTCCGAACATGAAATTATTCATCAAACAACGGCACTTTACTCTCCTCAATCGAATGGCATTGCTGAACGTAAAAATCGAACTCTCAAAGAGATGATGAATGCAATGTTGCAAAGTTCGGGCTTACCACAAAACTTGTGGGGGAATCTATTCTAACGGCAAAAAGTCTTCTTAATTGTATACCCCTCAAGACCATGAAAGAGACTCCATATCAGTTATGGAAATGTTATCCTCCATCATACCAACGGTTGAAGGTGTGGAGGTGTTTAGCTAAAATTGAAACACCTGAACCTAAGCAAGTGAAAATTGGATCCAAAATGATTGATTGTGTATTTATTAGATACGCCGATAATAGTAATACATATCGATTCCTTGTAAATAAATCTCTGAAATTTAAGATATACATGAGGGTACCATAATTGAATCAAGGAATGCAACTTTCTTTGAGAATGTGTTTCCTTGTAAAGAAAAAGAAATTACAAGTTCAAACAAAAGAATTTATGATACTACAAATGGTACTTCATATGAGGAAGAACAAATGCGTAGTAAAATGACAAGAATGTCAACTACGTTTAGCCAAAAAAAATTTTTTATCATATATGGTAGAAAATAATTTAAAGACTTTTGATGAAGCCATGTCTACACCGGAAGCACTACATTGGAAAGAAGCTATTAATAGTGAGATAGATTTGATAATAGAAAACAATACCTAGGAATTTGTTGATTTACCTCCTGAAAATAAGCTTTTAGGGTGTAAATGAATTTTTAAGAAGAAACTTAAACCGGATGGATCCATTGATAAATATAAGGCAAGATTGGTTGCCAAAGGATATAAGCAAAAAGAAGGACTTGACTTCTTTGATACCTAATCACTCGTGACTAGAATCACTTCGATAATGTTGTTAATTGCTATTGCAGCAATACACAACCTTGAGATTCATTAAATGGATGTGAAAACGACATTCTTGAATGGAAAGTTAGAAGATGAGATAGACATGGAGCAACCTGAAGGGTTCATTTTTCCTAATAACAAGCATAATGTTTGTAAACTCGTTAAGTCCTTGTATGGATTAAAACAAGCTCCTAAACAATGGTACCAGAAGTTTGATAAAACAATGTTGTTAAACGGATTTAAAATCAACGAGTGTGACAAGTATGTATATGGTAAATTACGCACCAAATGCTTATGTGATTGTATGTCTTTATGTAGACGACATGATGATAATAAGCAATAATCATGAAATGTTGCTAAACACCAAGAAAATTCTAACGAAACATTTCGACATAAAAGACATGGGTGTTACTGATGTGATATTAGTGATTAAAATATCTAAAATATCGAAAGAAATTATACTTTTCCAATCTCACTACATTGAGAAGATACTTGAGAAGTATAATATACTTGAAGAAAGTCCTACAAAAATTCCTATTGACCCAAATTTACACTTAGTCAAAAATATGGGTAAATGTGTGTCACAACTAAAGTATTCACAAGCTATATGCAGTCTAGTGTATATTACGAACTACACTCGGCCAGATATTGCGTATGTTATAAGTAAACTTAGTAGATTCACAAGTAATCCAAATCATGATCATTGGAAAGCTTTGATAAGAGTTCTTAGGTATTTGAAGTATACCTTAACCAATGGATTACACTTCAAAAGATATCTTGCAGTATTGGAAGGATATTGTGATATGGATTGGTTATCCGACATGAAGGATTCCAAGTCCACAAGTGATTATGTGTTTACCCTAGGAGGAGTTAATATCTCATTGAAACCGATAAAGCAAACGTGTATGACTCGATTAACGATGGAATTAGAGTTCATTGCTTTGGACAAAGTTAGAGAAGAAGCAGAATGACTTCGTAATTTTTTGGAAGATGTTCCATGTTGGCCAAAGCCGGTACCTGCAATTAGTATACATTGTGATAGTCAATTAACCATTGGGTGGGCTAAAAGCAACATGTATAATGGTAAGTCAAGACATATACGACGTAGATACAATACCATTAAACAATCGATCTCAAATGGCATCATCTCCACCAATTATGTGAAACCAAAGGCGAACGTTACATATCCACTTACGAAAGGTTTTCCTAGAGATCAGTTACGTTGTCTATCGGAAGGAATGTGATTAAAGCCTACTACGTAAGGGTCTTAATAATAGTAACTTTACCTTGTTGATTGGAGATCCCAAGATCTTGGTTTAAAGGGATAACTAAGTTATGAAGATTTAAAGAAGCACTTAGGAAATTATTTCCTAATTCATCCTATAATATTAAAGTGCTTTCTGCAGAATGATTAAACGTTGAGATACTCTTTTAATGATTCATATATCTTGATTAAGTCAAGTGGAGTATGACAGAATATTCTTAATAGGAAGACCTATGTAAGTGTGGAGTGGGACTGCTTCAACGAGAATTGCTCGAGGCTACAATTCTAAACTCTTATGAAACCTAAGGGTGGTTTAGGGCCAAAATGAATCAAGACATGAGAACTATGAACGGCATAGAGAAGACATCTCTATGAGTATTGTTGTATTGGCTTACACTAAAGGCTGAATGGTTCAAGATATCGCGTTCACCAATTAGTCGAGTAAGTCCAATAGTATTTCACTAAGGAATGTTCAAAGCAGGAAACTACCTTACCTGATGCATTGTTTTTCCGCTCTCTCTACAATACATCATAATTTGACAATTCATATGCATGTTCGAATTTTCATTCATATGAGAGATTTTTGGAAATTGGTTTAAAAGATTGAGAATTTTGTTTAAGTGTTAAAACCAAAATTTTGAAAAAATGACTTTTGTGTCAATTTTATCCTAATATTCGGACTTGATCTGATGGTCAAATTATAAATATAAATAGATCAACTTGTTCTACTCGTAGAGTTGATCGTCGTGATATATTTGGAATCTCAAAATCAATTTCGGAGAAATTGTGGTCCAGAATTGGGAAGAACATAGAGGAAGCTGTCTGGAAAATTGACGAAGGCTATTGCTAGCTTATTGCTGGGCTGCCGCTCGAGCGATATGCCAGCAACAGGCTAGCAACAATGAATGGTGAGACCTTTGGCAAGAGTTGCTAGGTTTGGAGCGCTACATTTCATTCACCACCCATCATCCTCTATATATAGGACCCTTGGATGTCCCCTTTTTTGCATTTCATACCATATGTGCATGCATTCATAAAATATCTTGCAAAAACTCTCCCAAATTCATTCCAATACCATTTTCCTTGTAGAGAGGGAATTTCGTCACGTTCGCTATTGTCTTATGGTTTGAAATGTTGTTACCATAAGAATTGAATCCATTGTACCTCAAGAGACAAGTGCCGACAACCATGAACACCGTAATGGGGGCAATATTGTCTCAAGGAGAAAGTGTCATCACTTGTCTCGAACTATCATTTCCTACTTCTTTTACTTATTATTTTTGGTTTTCATTTGTAGTTTCTATATTACAATTTTTCCAACATCTTAAACATTGTGTTTTAACTACGCTTATGCGAGTTAAAACTTTGTTCGTTTGATCATTAACAATCTTTTTCTCGCTATCATATACAATCCTTGGAACAACATATATGAACTTCAAAAAATTGGTGACATCAATGTTAAACGAATTCGATGAAGTGGCAATGTGGTTGAATTACTCATAAAAGCATTGGTGATGTCTATATTTAAGATATTGATGTATTAGATAGGAATGCGTAGAATTATATATCTTTGGTAGTTAGCATCAGGGGAGTAATTATACTCTTTTCAATTCGCTCAAATTTTATTCTACTAGATTTTCCTAACAATGTTTTAATGAGGTAATATTTATTTTTAATACTTCAAATAATTGTACTCTTTTTGTCCCTTTGTTTCATATTTTTGTCCCAATGAATATTTTTCGAACAATGTTTTCAATGAGACAAATATTATGTGATTAAGTATTTAAGGAGGGACTATTGTAAATTAAATACTAATTAGTGAAT
>CAIGRL010311171.1:0-14855 GCA_903798325.1 Fraxinus xanthoxyloides
TTAATTTTAATAACTTATTTCATGGAATCCATAACCGTTTAACATTTATTAAAATTTACTAAAAAATTGATTTTAATTTCCACCGAACAGGGGCAAAATCACAATAAATATGAATTTCGATAACATGCTAATTTTAAAAATTCTCCGACGATCGTACGTTAATCGAATAAATTGCGTATGTTATCTCAAAACTTATTTCGATAACTACATTATCGGCATATCGAATAGTACAAACATTTATCGAAAATAGTTAAACATGAATCTTAAAGAAAGACGTCTAACTCGCATTTTATAAAAAAATTCAATTATTTTATTAATATTTATTATTCTTGCAATACAAATTTCTCAAAGTAATTTTCATTATTTTATTAGGAAATTTCATGTGGAATATGACATAATTTTATATGGAAATTTTCGATTGTAAAATTTCTCAACTTTTTTGCAAGTTCGAATGTTCCTCTCTAACTTTAAAGTTCTGNCTTGCAATCAAGGAAACGTTCGCCTACAGTACATGGAAGAAATGACTACTAAAAATAAGACTGCGACTCTATTGAATGCACCTCATGTGCGGAGATGCTCCTTGGCAGACAAGCAGGGTCATCTTGATTTGGCCCCCAACTCTTTGCTCCTATGATCCAATGATGGGGTCAGCAATAACCATCTTATAGCCACATTTTAGATGCTTACAAGTTGATCAAGACAATGACGCACACCAACTCTTAAACTTTTGTGTATCATGTTCATTTTTATATAGAAGAAACTGCTACAACTAGGGGTACAAAAACTTTGAGATGGTATTAAGGAATGAAGAAACTAAAATCTTGTTTATTATGAAGTACAGTACAATTCCCTCTTGGTTCAGAGTCCTCCAGGGACTAGCCAAAGCTTCAACTTAAAGTGCCGATAAAGTTTCTAAAGCTTTTGTCATTTAAGTAATCCTAGCCCATCAACAAGCAGTTACCAGTAACTCACAATTTGTGCAGCCAGACGAAAGTACGTTTATGCAATTCAAAACCCATGATGATGATTATCTATATAGCATTAGAACCTAGAAGGAAAAAATAAGAACAGTGATTATGATGATGATTATCTATACAGGGTTCCAAGCAAAACTGATAGCATTAAAAATAATATCAACAGATCATAAACACATGTAATTTGCTTGAGCAACATTTTCTTGAATTGGTGGCTTGAAACGTCCCATATGTTGATGCCACTTTATAACAGAACTTCAGAAGTTTTAAAAGAACTTAAGAAGTTAGATTCATCTCAGTTTGAGCCTCATAGCTTACAGTCATAAACAAAAAATAAGACTGCAAATATTTCGTAGATTGAATTCCTATTGACAGAAAAAAGCATTCATTTATTCCGTAAGGCATTGAGGCCTAAAGACATAAGGTTATGATCTAACTATCAGATATAAGGTTAAAATGATGAGGTTTTTGCCATATACTTTGAAGTTGACAAAAAATAGGCAATTGCATGAAGCTGGAAATCAGAAGGAATCCTCTTAGTTTCCTATTCAAACAAGAAACATGTGCTAAGAAGTATTTCTGTAATAAGAATATAAATAGTTCACTAACCTTGCCGTTGATATTGAAGTTTTCCCTCTGAAATGCTGAATCCTGCTTTCTCAATTGTGTACAGAGAAATTATAAGGTGAAATACTAATTAAACAATTTAAAAATCATTTACTCCACCTCGACATAGCGAGGCAAGCAAGGCACTGATTTAAGAAGACATCAAATATATTTATGCACTTCCAGAATCACCAAATAAAGGCGCAAGAAAAAGTTGATAGAACTGAAGTAGTAATTCATTCTACTTGTAGAGTACAAATACTATGTTTTTATAAAATATAAGGCATCCATCGCATAGCTTTAATGTCTATGCTTCTCAGCTTGTAGCATTATCACTTCTTCGATTCATTTGGGCAGTGAAACAATTATCAAAAGTGTATTTCCATTAGTTAACATTGAATTGTCCTACTTCTTGCTGAATAAGCTTTTCAGTTTTCCTCCCTCTAAACGCTCAAGTAGCTTCTTGGCACCAGGAATATCCATCTCAGTAAGCTTCTTGAGATAACCGATAGCCCCATATGAAATCATCAACTTCTTACACTTTTTGCTCGAGGAAAGCAAGGTTAGGCAGGAAATTGCATACTTTTTGGCTGTGTTCTGGGGACTTGGATCCAGCAATACTACCAAATTAAGAATACTTTTGTCATCTCTTCTAACTTCTCTATAATTATGGGAAAGGGTCATCAAACTTGAAACTGCTTGTGCTGCAACCTCCCTCGCATTATTAGATTTAGCCTCCAGCATCTTTATGAGAAGAGGAATGCTTCCAGATTCACCCACTAATCGTTTCATTTCAGTTGAGCTGCAGATTAGACAAATCGCTGAGGCTGCTGCTTTTTGTGCACCAAAAGACCCTGATTTAAGCACATGGACTAGCCTTGGAAGAAGGCCTAATGAAACCAAAACATCAACTGAAATCACTCCAACCAAGTTTCTCAATGCCCCAACTGCAGATTCTTGAGGCAGTGGACCATCTAAATACGCCAGAAGGCTTTTTATTCCGCCTTCTGATATAACACATCTCCGAAGGTTGTCATTACTTGATGTGAGATTTTGTAAGCAATCTGCTGCATATTCTTTAGATCTCAACAGGGCTCCACAATCAAGAAGATTGATCATCACCTTTATAATCCCTTCTTCAGAAAGGGCTTGCCGTGCCTCAGGCACCGCAGATATATTCTTCAAGGTACAAGCTGCAGCAGCTTGCAAAACAGAATCATCAGTTCGACAGATTTCAATCAGAGGCCTAACTCCACCATGGCCAACAATTGAGCGTGCGGTTTCTGCTGACATAGACAATCTCTGGAGAGAAATCGTAGCCTTCTCTCGACTCACTGCATTACCAGATTCGACTAGCCTTATAAGGGGGGGAAGAACACCTTCATAAACAAGCCAACTCTCACAACTTCCAGATTCTGCAAGCCAACATATAACATTAACAGTTTTTTCTCTGATCCGAGGAGAAGTAGCAGTGAGCAATTGGACTAATGCTGCAATATTGCTTCGTCCTAAAATGGCAGCCAGCACATTCTTCTCATCATCTTTTATAACTTCTACAAGTGAATCAAGTGCTTTATGCTTAGCCTCGAGGTGTCCAATCTGAAGTCGTGCGAGCAATTCTCTTATATTGCCATGATCTGCAGCAGCATCCTGTTCTGCCAACGGCAAACTAACCTCTCCAAGCACCCCACTTTTGATCAGAAGCCCACAATCGCGTAAATTCAAATCAAGTTTACCTGATAGCGAATCCAAATCACTTTGCATTCTAAGTTTTCCCTCATATTTCTCTTTTACGCAAGACTCTGCCAAATCAATTGCTTCATTCAACGTCCTTGAAACAGCCTGCAATTGCTCCTTACAGAGTGCATTCTTTGAGAAGCAAGGATGGCAAGACAAATCCGATAATCTTGTAGGGATTTGTTCCAATTTCGAAATTATCATCTTCCATCTCCCAGGGAACCCTTTAACCTCCCTGGCTTTCTCCAGAGCCATGGGAACAAGCCTCTGTGCATGAGATAGCCATTCCTCAGCCGACAGATTATGAGCCACCAAATTTTCTTTTCCGTCTTCAATCATGATTCAAGTAAACATAAAATGAAACCTTAAACTAAAGCTGGAAGTACCTGAAAACAAGAAAACCAAACCTTAACAACCTATATGAGAGAATTATTGCAGAAAATTCAATTTTTTTCAACATAGATGGATCAGAATATCTTACAAACACCAGTAATTCAAATATTGACTAAAACCCACCGAGTGAAAATGAAAGACATGGATTTTGCCAGCAAGAAGAATGAAGAGGTAGGCATCAAGAAGTGAACATCAGAAGAACTATGAGATTTCCAAGGCGGTGGCTTGCATTCGCAAAATGGTAAAAGACACTGACTTTTTGAATAGAGCAACTAAAATCTGCGGACCAGTAATAAATAAAGGGGTTAAGACTACGGGATCAAGAATCTTGCAGGATCACAAAATGCTGGTTTACTGAAAATGATAGCCGAGCCGACAGGTAAAAATTACCAGTACAAACAAAAACCTCCCATGTAAAAAGCCATAAAATAATTGCCAACGTAAAAATAAATATTTATGAAAGATGTAGTAAATGACAGCTGAGCTGATGAAAGTGAAAGTAGGAACTTTCCAACGGCAATTACTGCCGTCCAATAATAGCAGATGGAAGATTTTTTGTTATCTCCAAATTGCCCTTACAAGTACATATATACAACCAATTATTTGCATGCTTAGGTATGGAAGGCAATATGACAGATATAAGGGGCAGTATGGTAAACTCATAAAAATCAGGCAGCTTTACTTTTCATGAACTGTGATGGGAATTGCATGCCGATGGAATCCAAAGTCTATTCTTGAAATGGGAAAATGACTTTGTCCATCTCCACCTCCAACTCCACTTTTATATATATACATGGAATTTCTGATATGGAATCAAACCCAGAAAATATATTTCAAAATTAATTGGAGCAATTAAGAACCTCAAAAAAGGAAATATTACCTCAAATTGATTCATTTTTTTGCCTATGTCACTCAAAATCTTTAGAAAATCTGCAAGAAAAAAAAATAACATTGATAGTACCTGTTTGAATTTAAATATAATCTATGGAGAACGAACATGAATGCAAAGAAAAGCTTAAGATCCAACCTTTTAAGAATCAAGCTACAGTCTTTCTCTCTCCAGAAAGAAGCTGCTTCATACGCCAATGCTCTATCTGAATCTTTAAAGAGAAACCCAGAAACCCAATCTTAGAATTTCACTATCAATGATAGGCACTCTGAAAAACTTGACCAAGAATTGAAATGCCGTGGATCCTTTTCAACGACAGACAGATCAAACAAATTAAAAAGTGAGAAGAAGTTAAGAGTGGTCGGTCAACTTATGTATGTATGTTAAAATTGAAAATATCAAACTTAAACCCGACAATGCCAACAAAGACAAATCCAAAACAAATTTCAAAATCAAAACTCACTCTCTTTCTCTATATGGATGTTAATATATAAGCACATATTATTGATATAGAATCGACGGCAGGGATTAAGGTGATTCAACAGTGCAAATGACCGTTGGGATTGGTTGAAATTTGAAAGTATTCTCCACTATCGAGGAGGCGTGGGGACGGTTCAGTTGTGAACTCTAAAAATCAATTTCAGTCAAAAAATAAAAATTTTAGTAAATTTTGGTAGAAGTTAATACAATGTGATTGAAAAGTTAGCCCTTGTTTGGCTTACATTAAATTTTTCATTCTCATTCTTCTATTCATTTTCAACCACACATTCTTCAACAGAATAATATTTTTCATCATATCAATAACTTTTCCTTCTTTTTCAACCACAAATTCCACATCAATCTACTATTCCAAAATACATTCTTCCAAAATAATATCCATCAAACACACTCTTAATAAAAATCTAATCCAAGAGGAGTTGAGATTATTTGAGGAAAAATGAATTTTCAAAAATGTAGAACAAAGACGGACTGCATATTTGTAAATTATAAATAATGACTGCATTTTTAAAGGAAATAGAGACATGATTATATAAATTTAATTATACATTTGTTTTCAATTCACAATTTTATCATTTTTATTCTCAATTTTTTTTTATCATTTGTAATGAAAACATTTATCCGATCAATGTTAAATTTAATATGAGAATCCAGATAATAGTAATAATCAGTTAATTTACTGGGTAAACTCATAAATATAAATTGAGGTGCTTCATGGGCAGGCCGGGCTTAGACATTACTATCCGTGAGTGCGTACTGAGTAAATATTGCTCCATGTGCAATATCCCGCAAACCACACAGGAGAGATAAATTGCACTAGGTAAGCCCGGTGCGACGAGCTCGACCGAGGAAGTATTAATAAGGGATTCGAACTCGTGACTTTCGATTGATGCATAATATTGTATAATTAGGTTAGGTCCTATTGACTTGAAGTAATGTGAAAAGTTATCCCTAGAGGATAGCCATACACAACTCACAAAATAATAAGTAGAGCTCAATGTATAACTAATGTAGGTTCTAACTAGACCTAAAGATATAGGTTATAACTAATGTATAACTAGAAAGTTTAGAGCTCGAGTAAGATACCTAAAGATTTGCAGAGATGGGACTTAGAATATGGGCCGTTGGTAGAATTTTTAAAAAGTTAAAAATGAGTCTAAGAAGTTATTTTTGAATACGTTGGATAATTTTATGAAAGTGTTTTTTCTGATTAGAATAGTTCTTTAGAAGAAATTGTTTAACTTAATTTCGGCAAGAAGCAGAAATCCTACCAAACGAGCCATATAATAAGCTCAACACAACTCACCTAACACAATATGACAAGCTTGGAGACAACTTACCCACCCAAGAGTGGTTCCTGCAAATTTAGGTTATAACTTGTTGCCGGAGACATGCAAACAAAAGTCTTATAATAGCTAAACATATGAATGGTCTTGGGTTTATGAAAGGATAAAAATACTACATCTAATAAGTTAATCTTTTGAGACACAAGTCCTAAAAAAATTGTATCATAGCTATGCTTAGACTCAGCCATGTGGATGAACAGATGAATTTTTAAATGTGCGTGGAAGATCTGAAGGAACGTGTGAGTTCAAATATGGTGGCGGTGAAGCATCTATGTTAATGCGAGTTTTGGACGGTGGTGATTATGTAAACCTCGATGAAGTTTGTGATCTTCCTAGTTGATAGGAGATGGACAGAAGATGTAATCGCTTGAGGACTGCGATAATCATATACGGGCGATGATAATGTAATGCTTCGAGCTGGTTGAATCACTTGTACTATGTAATAAGTTTATACTCAAGTAAACATAATGCATTTCTCCTAGTAATTAACATTGCATACATGATACATAATGCAATGATCAATAATGTTTGTTGTTATCTCTGTTTGCAGTTGAACTTGTATGGACAAATTATCTCAAGTGTTTGTTTTAAGAAAATGACCCAATATTTGAATATATATATGAAAGAAACATTTTATACAGGTATTGACAACATGGTTAGATAACTTTAAGGTACTCTTATGGGGTTGCTGTTGCTTCAAGGCCTGCTCAACATAACTTACTTTTACCCCTCACACAAACTTGTGGTGTCAAAGTGGGAACGGTCAGGCCAGGACAGAAAGATGTCCGACACACCACAAAACCTGGGCTGTCATCGGCCTTTCTTTAAAGGACCGGTCTCGTCTGGTTGACACCACTACGTAGACTGCACCTATACCGCATGTGAGATATATGTGGGGTGTATATACATTACACATTCAAGTCCAATTTAGGATTTCAATCAATGTTGATAAAATCAGCATTATTATTCTTTGTGACGAAATGTCCAATTCCATGGTACTTCATTGATATGAGAGTGAGATTACATATCAAAACTGCCTACGTGATGAATAAGAATGATGCTCAGAAAGCAAATTATAGTATAAACTATGTTGTCTGAATGCAGAATTCCAATTGTTTTGTCTGTTTAAGCACTGTCGTTACTTTCTCTAGTATGTGAACAGTTAGTCATTTTGTTTATTTAATCTGCTGTTGTTTCCTGATTGGAACAGAATTTAGAATAAGCCAAAATTCTAACTCATTTTTATTAGAAAATTATGTACTAATTACTAACAGAGAATAGATTTTGGTCGTCTTCTATGATCAATTTGAGCAGAAGTATAATCCCAACAAGATTTGGTAGAAAGCATTTTGCACTTCAAGCATCATCAGTGCCTTAGAATAGGGATTAAACAGAAGGCTCCAACATAACAGTTTTTGTTTAACCGTATACTGAGTCGCTAGCAGTTTTCACCAATCACCATGGAAGGGAGATTCGCCAAATGTTGGTGGAACGACGACTGAAGAAGAAACCATAAACCTTTTGCTTCGTGACTCATAGCTTCCATTAGTACTCATCACATCTGGACTACTAATCCACCCCATATTTTGATCCCCAAACCCTTGTTTGCAAAAATTATAACCTTCATTCATTTCTGATCCATCTGAATCCATTCCATGGTACCGGAAACTAGCCCATTCGTTGCTGTAATCTGAGACGCTCAAACTCTCCCATGAAGAGGGCTCATCAGACACACGAGGCACAATAACGCTTGGTTGCACAACCTTCTCTATTTTCTTTATATCAGCAGGATTTTGATTGTATTGATTATAGCCTCGGAAGTGAAAGATACTAGCAAAAGTGAAGTGGTCGCTTACTCTACTCTTGGCTGCCTTATTCTCCGAGTTCCAGGCCATGATACTCTGCAAATTCTCGCTTAACTTAGCTTTTAAGGAAGAAAAACTTAGTCCATGCTTGGTGTCAGATTCAGATACCGCTCCATTCCCATTTGATTTGGATGAAATGACTTGGTTTATTTTCACTGCAGCAAAGTTTGTACGCGCATTTTCTCCACCTAAGGCACGAGCTGCTTCATCATAGGCATGGGCAGCTTCTTCAGGTGTATCATAAGTTCCAAGCCACAATCCTATGCATTGAGACGAGTCCTTGATCTCAGCCACCCATCTCCCCGAAGGCCTTTGCCTCGCGCCAAGAAATCTATGCATTGCAGTAGATTTTGTTTGCTGTGCCCCTGTGGTGGTGCTCGAGGCCATTGTAGTTTTATTTGTGGCGCATCCAGCCATTAATGCAGTAGTTTTATAGTTTGCTTGTGAACTTTTGATACTAATCCGTCGCTCGCCTCTATTTATACTATTAGTAGGCCATCCAAGCATAAGGATAAAGTGGAATTTGCGTAAACTCTCCTCAATTATTTGCTTTGCCCGTATCCTATACATGCTCAAGGAAATTTTAAACTCTATCAGCTTGGATTTACCTGCAAATGCGTACCTAGTTAAGAATCCGAATAAAAAATGCAGAAGGTCATCAGTGCATATATAACAAGGACAATAAAGGTAAAAACAGTTAAATCTAAGATTGGCTACCTACTGACATAGCTGACCTCGTTATATATTTCCAACCTCAGGTAAAATACATCATTCAGAAGTCCATACCTTTATTTCTTTGCTTAATTCCAATCCAGTTTTTACAAGATTGGTCCCCTTGACTTCGTCAAAAGAGCCAGGCATGTCAAAGGTCCTGAGAGGTCAATTCGGCACCTTAGACCAATACCCATTGATGGAAGTCGAGGTCGAACTATGACAGACGTCATATCTAAATATCATCATGATATAATGAAGGCAGTGCTTCCCTAAAGGCAACACCGCATAAACCAACCATTAAGCAGGACGACATCATAACTTAGGACCAAGTCTAAAGCCTAGGTGTCATCATGACCCGCTGTAGCCGAATTCATCAAGCAATCAAATTTCCTCAAACGTACAGTGACACACAACCTTAGGTCGAAAGACTCGAAACACTGTCGCTTGACGTGACTAAGGCAACAAGCTAAGTCCATTGCAAAGGGATGAAGGGTGAATAAGAGGGAGATCCAAACTAAGATTTTCTTGGTACAATTACAAAATTCCAGAATTTTAACACTTGCATTCAGTTCAAATTTATAGAAGTCGATCAAAACATGCATTATCATTTTTTCCCATCAACAAATTGTATAAGCTAAAAACTGTGTCTCCTATTAAAGGCCAGCGGATCATAATTCATGAATGATGTTCAACTAAGTACATATTATGCACATGCTATCTACGACAATAAATAGTACTCGTAGAGTGTATTTGGTAATTGGTATACTTTAGTCGACAATACAATTTATAATTAAGAATTTATCATTCATTTCTTCCTAATACCGTCCAATCCACTTACAAAAATGTGCCATTACAATTGAATCACATGGCCTGACGTATTGCACTAGAGCATAAGGTGGTTGCGTTGCCTATGCCATTCATGAAAAATCATGCTTGTGTATAAATTATGAGCAACAGGTTCAACAAATGATACAATCGTAAGGACATGGAGGAAGAGACAAAATAAAGGCACCTTTAATCAATATTGTGAATCAAAAGTTTTGGAAAGTTGGTTTTCAGATATTTATAACCTGAAGAGGAAAAAATCAGTGATTGTGTGGTTTACCAAATGGATTTTTGCTATTGGAGGCTCCAAACACCAAACATTTCATTTGGCACCCATGGTACCAAATATTTTCAAAATGTCGCAGCTGAAATTCAAAGTGATAGTTTCTATTAGTTAGACAATTAGTTGATCAAATAATTGACTTTGACGATAATTTTGACTAATTTTAAATGGTTAAAATTGTAATTTTACATTTTTATAATAAAATAACTAAAATCAAATAATTGAATTAAAAATAAAAAATAAAAAAAAAAATCAACTTCATATTCTTCATCCACCCTACCACAAAACCATCACCACCACTGCCATCTCCTCCACCGCCACCACTACCATCTCCTCCATCGTAATCAATAACTACACATCTACTCACCATCAACCAAGTGAACGAATTTTACTTTCTGGAATCAATTTTAAAAATTAAAGGTAGTTTTCTGCATAGATGGCGACCATAGGCTTAGTTGGTGCTGGCTTTATTTTTTTGTACTGTATTATGAGCAATGAACAAAACCCATAAAGATGAAGACTCAAGAAAAAAATGCCCAGTCCTCCTTACTTGATTCCCTTTACCTTGAAGAAGAAACATGGGAGGAATTTGAAGAAGAGAGTGAAAAATTCAACTTTAATGGTGGAAATCTGTCCCATTTCCCTAATCCGTTAGCATAACAAGATTTGTTTTTGGGAAGATGAAGACTTCTGCAAAGAAAATGACGCATTTGTCAATGGAACACGCCCCTCTTTCTCTGTAGGCATGCACATATGCAGTGGAGTGGATCTTGAAAGTCAAATTTTTTTTATGGGTTTTCATCGTTTACTGTCATGCTTGCAGTAAGTTATCTTGACATGTTTCTTTGTAGCATCCATTTTTAGAAAGAGAAGCCATGGATGATCCAACTTGTAGCAGAGGTGGTAATGGTTTTGGAGTGGGGTGGGTGGGGTGGGTATGTGAGGGGTGGATGGAGAAGATGTAATTGATTTTTTGATTTTGATTTTTAATTATTTGATTTTAGTTATTTTATTATAAAGAATATAAAGTTATCATTTTAACATTTTAAAATTAGTCAAAATTATTGTTAAAGTCAATTATTTGGTCAACCAACAGTCAAACTAACAGAAACCATCCATTTGGACTTCAGCTGCGATATTTTGAAAATGTTTGGTACCGTGGATAGCATAAATGGAATATTTGGATAAAATTTGCAACTAAATAAAAGGTTTGGTATTCTTGCTGCAATTATCCCCTTTTTTATATACAAAATTGGGACTATGGTTGCGATTATTTTTTCTTTTATTTAAATAAAATGATATATTCGTCATTTCATAATTTTTTATTGAGAAAATGAATGAACATGACATTTTGCGCAATGAAAAATGGAAATAAGGGTGAAATACCAAAAAATGAAAGGTAATTACATTTTTTGCAATAATAGTGAAAGTGGTTACGTTATGTACTAATTACCCTTTAGAGAACAATTGGGACCATAGATTAAGATGCACTAAATAATATTCAACAAGAAATCGAAAACCTTTTTATTCGGGCAATTAGCACATTACGTCTATACATTTCATTATTAATGTGGAAAACATCATTACCTTCTATTTTTTTTTAGCATTTTCATCTAACTTTTGTGCAATCAAATGTGTAATTGAGGGTAAAAATGCCAAAAAATGGAAGGTATAGATGTTTTACACAATAATAATGAAATGTAAGAACGTTATGTGCTAATTATCATTTTTATTCCTTCTTTAACATCCTAGTTTTACAGAAAATATGACTGATGATTCAATCTACCAAATAAAACTGTCATGATGTTCATGGATGTGGTTTTGTCACTACAAGATGCAATTAAGTGAACAAGTGATGAGTTTCACCGTATCATGTGAATCGATTCCCTAAACCAAATTTATGAACCATAATCGGTGAGTAGCGGAGGCGAATAACATTGTGTGACAATTTAAGAAGCCTTGAAGCTTGTTAAATCTTGTACAACTTGAGTTGGATTAACTCCGCATTGCGAGTAATTTTGAATTTGCTGCATCAATTACAGTAACTTTGCATTGTTCAATTTCGAATTCGCTGCGTCATTTTTCCAAGCTGATGTAAATCCAAAAATTTTCCCGATAGACACCATGACCCATCATCATGTTCATGATGATAAAGGTAACCATAGATTTTTTAAAGAAGTACCTTCAAGACGACAAAAGGTGGTGTCTTCAAATTCTCATGCCAAAATGCTTTCAAATCCCTTGCATCTTTCTTATTTAATTTTTTATTTTTTTATAACATCATATGCTCACATTCATTCGAAGGCGATGCTAAACCACTTCATCAAATTTAATATTCAATGCACTCCGACACGTGTTGTCCTAATTCATTTTCTCACCAAATATTTGCTAAACGCTGTTAACACTAAACCCCTAAACACTCGATCCCAACCAATCAATTTCCTGTCATTGAATTGAACAAAGGAGATATCATTAAATCAAGGGAAACGGTGAGGTAGGAATTAAAAAAGAAGATGACATGATTACAAGTAACGAAATTAGGAAGATTTTGTAAGATATTAGAAAACAAGAAAGTACTTAAGCTGGATAAATGCACTATTGGTCACCCAACTTCGAATTGAGCTGATTCGGTACCTCATCTTTGATTTGATACAATCATATCCCTCAAATTCTATTTTCTCGTAGATGAGGTCACTCGTATTTTATTTGGTTTAATCAAGTCAAACTTCGATTCGCTTGCAAATCTGATTCACCAAATAGAATGTCTCACTTTTAAAAGAGCCACTTGGAGGTGCTCTAACACGACACAACTCCATATAGTCCATCCCACCTATTCCTAGGGTTGGACATGGGTCGGTTCGGTTCTATTCAGAATCGAAACGACTCAAAATTTTCGGGTATTTAATAAATGGAATCGTCGAGTTCAAATATAATTATGGAACCGTTCGGGTTCNATTTGATACAATCATATCCCTCAATTTCTATTTTCTCGTAGATGAGGTCACTCATAATTTATTTGGTTTAATCAAGTCAAACTTCGATTCGCTTGCAAATCTGATTCACCAAATAGAATGTCTCACTTTTAAAAGAGCCACTTGGAAATGCTCTAACACGACACAACTCCATATATTCCATCCCACCTATTCCTAGGGTTGGACATGAGTCGGTTCGGTTCTATTCAGAATCGAAACGACTCAAAATTTTCGGGTATTTAATAAATGGAATCGTCGGGTTCAAATATAATTATGGAACCGTTCGGGTTCGGTTCCTTTCAGTTAAGTTCGGTTCCGTACTATAATTAAATTTTTTAACATTTATACAAACACTACATAAATACAACTAATGACATGTTCATTCGTAGCTTTTACAAATTAACGTAGCCCAATTTTTTAATACTTATACTGCACTCAGAGATCTAATCAGTGGCTACCGCCGTCAGTGAAATGAAGAAGTTTCAAAATAGATTTGGGAATGCGGATGTAGGTTTTAAAATTATCAAATGATTTGGGTTTACACAGGAGTTGACGTACTGCTTACCAAATAAAATTGAAATGGAAAGGGAATGATAAGACCCAAATATTGGGTTAACCAAAAATTAATTTGGCTGGACTTGGCGTTGTTCGGTTTGTTTAATTAATTTGTTTAGAAAAAATAAAATAATTTAATTAATTCAATATAAAAAATTTAAAAAAATTATTTAGATTCGATTCTTGTGCTAGAACCGAGAATCGATCCAAACTTATCGATTCTCGATTCATATATCCGTTCGAGTATTTAGCTTATGAAGAACCGTTCAGTTCGATTCGGGTTCGATTTGGTTCCGGAGTTTTGTTCAGCCCATTTAAGAGAGGAAGATATAAAAAATATATTGGGCTTGGCCTTGGCCTAAGCAGTCCAATGTGAGGGTTTCTGCCGCCGAATTGGATTGGCCCAATTTACACCACTACTTTGGCATGGACCAGTGTAATATTGACATAAACAACATGGAGTTCAAGAACTATCACACCAGGAATAAATAAAATATATTTCTTTAACTTACAATAACTAATTACCGAAATACTTAAAAAAATTACAAAATTATGTCATATAAATTTGGGATAATAATGTATTTGATCCTCAATCTTTCAAAAATGAATGCGACATACCTATAACCTTTAAAAATAGCAACGCAGATCCCAAAAAATTAGCTCGGTGTGACGAAATCCTTATGGGGTTGATTTGGGGTACTGGCTGTGATTGCTTTTGGAACAGAGCTTCTTCTGTTATTTTTCAATTTTTGATGCACATTGGATTATTATTTTTAATTCTCTTTTCGTTTTATGTTCTTTTTATTTGACGTTAATGATTGAAATGAATGGATTTTGTCATCAGGGACTTATCATTCCTATTTTCTCAAACGTTTGGGTGCTTGATATTATTTTTAAAGATTATGGGTATATATGTCATACATTTTGAAAGATTGAGAACTAAATATGATTATGCTTATGCCTATAAATTTTTGGTACCACAGATTTCAAGAGTATAACGGGGATTTACAATTTTAGGGCATGTTCTCTTTATCATTTTCAAGTTGTTTTCTGTTTTCGATTTTTCAAAATAATGAAAACGCGTTCTCTTTTCTATTTTTGAAAACGCGTTTTTGAAAACAAGTTAACATTTACAAAGGAAACACAAAACGACAAATTTGTCGTTTTGAGTGTTTTCAATTATAATAAAACAATTTTT
>CAIGRL010311195.1:0-10128 GCA_903798325.1 Fraxinus xanthoxyloides
TGCACAAAATGCACTTATCAAGGGGACAGTGAAGTTGAGTTGAGATGTGGCAGGTTTGGTTCAAGAAAATCTAAAAAGTGGAGCGATGAAAGAGGCTGAGCTTGAGAGGTGTTTCTAGAAAGAAAATGGTTTTCATTGAATCGGGCATGTCGGGTGATATAAAGCCTAGAGGTAGTGGGATCAAGACAACGAAATCCTTTAGGAAAAAGACTGTATCCTAAAAAGATGCAAGGGATGCTGCAAGGAGAAAATTTGTGAGGCGTATAATCACGTAAACAAGGATAAGCACGACAACCAGAAGGATGAAAATTCTCATAATTTGGTGATGAAACATAGAGAAGCTGAAAAGGAGATATACCTTCAAGAAGTGGTTTGGACAAATGGTAGATGATGTAGGATGCAGTGCTGAAGGCGTCAACCAAGAAATGAGGAGAAAGATGGGAATGGAAAAGGAGTGTCATTCCCATCTCAGTTACATGTTGGTGTTTTCTTTCAGCGCGGCCATTCTGAGCGGGCCTATATGAGCAAGAGAGTTGATGGTGAATACCCAAGGTGCTAAGATGTGCTTTGAAGCGATTGCTTGTAAACTCAGCACCGCCATTACTTTGAAATTTTTTTATGCAGATAGAATGTTAGTTTTCCACAAGTTTTTGAAAGTGAATAAAAATTCGTAAAATTCGAATTTTAATTTCAAAGGATAAAGCCAAGTGAAACAGGAATAATCATCAATAAATAGCACATAGTAAATGAATCCCAAATTTGACTTGAGGGGGAAGGGCCCCAAATATCGCAATGAATAAGATCTAATACCTTAGACGATCGATGATCAATACGAGAATAAGGCAAGCAGTGATTTTTTGCAATTTGACATGTGTCACATAACGCAGGAGAAGACAATAAAGAGGTAAGATAAAGATGGTCATTTTTATTTAAAAGGGAAATAACATAGTGGTTCACATGTCCAAGACAAGCATATCATTAATCATATGAGGCATGTAAAGCTTTATTTTTAAGAACAAAAATAAAAGCGGGATTTTCGCGCTCCAACTCATATAGGCTGCCATTTGTTTTACTAGTTGCCACCACCCTTCTCATTTGACAATTCTGGATAGAAAAAAATTATTAGTAAATGTAATAGAAAGAGGAAAATCATATGTTAATTTACTAATGGACAACAAATTTTTGGTTAGACGAGGAACGACTAAAACATCCAATAAATCAAGTGATATGAGAGATGGTACCGGTGTGAGTAATGGATAGAGAAGCACCATTCCCAACAATTACTTAATCCTTACCCTATAATTATTTGCTTGATCCAAGTGGGAGAGGTCTGGTGTCATGTGGGCCGAAGCCCCTGTGTCCAGGTACCAATCACTGGGCCCGGGCACATTAAGAGAGTAGGAGGCATTAAAAGGCTCAACGAGATGGGATATGTTGTCGACAGCATCTCCTCCCCTCTAGATACCTCTGGTTGCACTTGTCGGCATAGTGCCCTTCTTGCCGGAAGATTTGGCAGCGCGGTAGTTGGCATCCCTACCCAAAGTTTGAGCGCCCATTGCCACAGTTTAAAGAGGAATTATGTCCTTACTGGTTACGATTTGAATGCCTGGGATTTAGGCGATTGGGGCTGTAATTTGTGGTTGTAAAAGCAAAAGTTGGAGGACCAGAGGATTCAAGAGATTGCTTCCACCTTGGAGACCAAATTGATGAAATAAGGCAGAGGCGGTTGTGCCATTTGGGCGGTGGAAAAACTTGTGAATTACGAACCTAGTCCTCTAAGGAACCAGTTAGCTTTATCAGTGTCATCGACGGGCCTTCCAATGGCATGGAGTTTATCGCAAATGGCTTTGAATGCTCGAACAAATTACGTTACCAATCGAGTTCCACGTTTCATCAATTGAAGGTCATCTTTGAGATGAATTTCTCTGGATTTTGATCAGTGATTGAAGGTGTTTCCGAGTGCTATCCAGACTTCGCCTAAGGTGGAGAGGCCTACAACCTTGGCCATGGCTTTCTCCGTGAGAGAAGGGAGTAGAAGACTTAAGAGACGCTGATCAGTGTTCTTCCACACCAGGTGTTGATGCTTGGCGTCTTAGAGCCTTCAGCGTCAAAACGTGGAGGTGGCTGAAGAGTGCCATCCACATGGCTGAGTAGTTCGTGGCTTTCAAGTAGAGGAAGAAGTTGGCTCTTCCATAGGAGATAATTAAAGGATGATGATTTGATGGTTTCCATGTGGGTCATGGTGTTGAAGGAGAGAATGGCGGGTGAGGTGCTTTTAGCAGTCATTGAAGTAAATGGATCGATGGAGGCTAATCCGAGATGGCTCTAATACCATTAAAGGTTTGAATAAAATCCACCACAATTAATTGTGGTAAGTATTTCTTCTATATATAGTCAATTACAATGTGCATTAGAATAATTGCAAATAAATGCTAATTACAATGAAGATGGAAAGAATAAATCTTTACAAATGAATCTCATATTGATAAGTCGTGTATTAAGCATTGACACTCTAAACTAGTCATTGTGGGCATATATGCTAAACTAGTTGCAGTAAATTCATACGCAAATTTGCTAAACCAATTGCAGTAAAATCGCAAGCAATAATTCATAGACCCAAATTGTTTGTAGTATAAAAAAAAATTCACGTTAATTGTGGTAGAAACAAAAGGTCATGAAGAAATACACATGTCACCAAATTAACATGGTGGAATAATTCACCAAAAATTCTCGAGAAGAAATTTACATGTTTTATAATGAATGTGCATATAAAAAAATTCACATGTCACCAAAATCATGAAGAAATACACGTCACCAAATTAACATAGCCGAATATTATTCACCAAAAATTCTCGAGAAGAAATTTACATGTTTTATAATGAATGTGTATATAAAAAATTTCACATGTCACCAAATTGATTTTGGTACATGTGACTCGGATAATTATGCTTATGAAATTATTACCTTCTAAGATAATCATGTTCATAGCATGTTGTGAAAAGAGAGAATAAAAGCCAATAGACTTGTGTATATTATAATAAGAACAAAAACCCTATGTTTATAGGAAATGATTAGAGATACATATGGTAATAGTTTCTAGGGTTGTAGAGGTACAATTGTCATTTATCAGTAACTTATCATTTACAGCACTTTCTTTTTCTTTTTTCTATTTTTTTGTGTCAAAATCTCTCAAAATATTGTGATTAATGAGAAACAAATTTTAAGATTTTATTTTAGTACTTTTTACTTAAAAGTTAGTACTTTAGAGACTTTTATTGAAGTCTCTAAAAGTCAATATAATTTGAATGCCCAAAACTTATAAAGACTTCTAAAAAGTTTTAACTAAATACACCATAACTTTTAGAGGCTTTTAAAAGTTTATAAAAATTTCAATTGAATACACCAACACTTTTAGAGAGTTTTAAAAAGTTTACATTAAATACACCTAAACTTTTGAATCCAAAAAAGTCATTAAAAATTTCAATTGAATACACCCCCATAAATATGAAAGTGTATGTATTTTCGTTAGATATTGACATCTCTAATTATTTAAATGTTGACTAGAGGTTAAATAAGATTATTTACCAAGTGGATAGGTACAACTAATGATATAATTGAACTTTAAAGAGCTGATGAACTTTAAGTTCCAGCCTAACCTAAGATTTAGGGGGTGGTGTTGTTTCCTTCAAATTTGAATGTTGAGATATTTGAAATAATAAACTGCACTATGGTGAATACCTTGTTAAATTTTAAATGTGCAAGATGTTAGAAATTGGATATCTAATGCAAAGATTCAAAATCTACTAGTAAATATATTTTACTATGGAGAGTGCAGTTATTTCGTGAAAATCATTAGTACAATTTGAGAATTGAAAAAAATAGACCTTTCAATAAAGTTAAAATGAAGCATGATGTCTTCAAAGTTTTCGAAGGAGTTTTGTTGGTGATAATTTGTGCATATTATATCATTTCATCAAGATAGTTAGCAACAAATGGAATGACACAGAATGTCAATATGGTAAGTCTTGAAATATACGCTGTGAAATAATGTCATTTGACAATTACTCTCGAATAGAACAATACTAATTGTTTAATCGATGAATAACATATCGGATTTGTTTATAAATGGTTTATCTAGAGAGAATATACTGTGGATCGATGGAAACTGGTGTAAAGCCTAAAATAACGAGTCAACTTAATGAAAATTTAACTTTGCATCTCAAGGACTAGATTCAATCAGAAAACAAGTAATGATTGACTCAATAAGAAGGAAGTTGGGGTTTTAACTCCTAAGTGGAGTATTGTATTATACTTTTATATAGCACATCACCTATGTGGTTGAGAGCTTAACTTGTCTTAACTTGTTAGATAAGAATTTTACTTAGGTGAATTCTCTTGCACACTTGCAGAACCAAGAAGGTTCAATGCCAAAATAATCAACAAAATAGAAAATCCTAGTTTGAAATGAAAGATATTGTGCTCAATCTATTGTCTAATCTTACAATAACAGTTCAAAACATTGCGTTCACTAATTAAACAAGCAAGAAAGATAGATTCTAACTTACGAAAGTTCAAAGGGAAAGCTACCGATCCTGATACATTATATTTCAGTTGAAGTCTTCTTCGTTTTCCTATTCTAAGTGGATGTCTTCGATTCGTATGAAGGATTGTTGGAATTTTAGGTATATAAAAAGATTAAAATGTGCAAATTGAAAAAAGTCTTCAATAGGTGCAAGCATAACGAAAAGTCATGACGTTTTATTAATATGCAATTTAGACCATCAATTATGAAATTGTGCGATCTAATGGTTAAAAATTAATTTGAGTCAAAACATGTGACTATTCGGAGAGACATGTGAAAATTTATAAATAAGACTCTCATAATTCTATTTTCTTCACTCCAAATTAATTCCATATAATTGATTTCTTTACTTCTCCAAATCATGCCAAAATAATTTCCAAATTATTTTTGAATTTCGGTATGCAATATTCAATATCTTCCTTTCTAAAAGAGTACAATCATGTGTTAATTCGTCCGACAAAATTAATATTGTGCTAAATTAATTTTTGAAAAAGCGTTGTATTTTGAGAAATAGATGTCCATTTGTCCTATTTCACCAATGCGGGGGTGAAATATGTTGTAAAAATATTTGCATTCGCATACCTTGATTCATTTCATCTCTTCTAATTTGTACTTTTTAGTAAGTTGATATTTGTGCGTGTATCTTAGTTTTGGTAAGTCAAAAATTTCCTTCGATATTTTGCATGTGTACATGATTTTATTGTCTTTACATATACGTATTTTTTATTAGCAGAATATAAATTATGAACTAATTTATCCAACAATCTTAAGACATATCAGTTAGGAATCCTATATATTATCATATATAATATAAGGGTAATATTAATTGTTATTTTTAACTGAACTATTAATTTTTAAGTTTATCTTGACAATCATTTGGAAATTGTTTGGGGAGGCAAGATGGTTTTGATTGAAAACACATTTGCGGATTAAGTTAGGGGTACTTACACAAATACGAATACTTTTGGGGTTGTTATGACTCATAACTAAGAACTGCCACGTGGCATCGTAAACAAGCTGTTGGACCAGATCCAAACAAACCAAGAAGCCATTTTACTATGAGATCAAGGCCCGTGAATCAAGGCCATGCATATTCTAAGGCCCATGAATTGAGGTCATGCGATCTTTGTTAAATTCCTATAAATAATGCATTTATATGTGTGTGAAGTTACATAGATAGATATATAGTAAGTTCGGGCAATGAATATGATTAGTGTTGCTCGACAGAAATCACTAACTATATCAGGATAATTCAATCGTTGGCACGTATAAAGATTATTGAATAAATTGGAATTAAATGTAAGATAAATAACTTAAGTGAAATCGAAAATAATAACTATCTCATTGCATAATTTTATTTGCAATTTTAATTTGAGTTTGTCATTTTATTAAATAGATCGTTACTTTATTTATTAGAATTTCTCTTAGAAAACAAAAGTTGAATTGATTATTAGTTATCATTTTGATTTAAATTGAAGCTAGATTAATTTAAAAGTTTATAACATATCATAGTCTTCGTGGGGCGATATTCGAACTTGATAAATCCATTTTATTACTTGTCACGATCCGTAAACTTGCGGAATCTCACGAACAACTAGTTAAGAAAATGCAAGTGAAGAGGTTGCTCATCAACAATGACTCCCAACTTATTGTAGGTCAAGTGAATGGCAGTTTCGTGGCAAGGGACAAAGCTATAGCGGCCTACCTCAAATTGGTAATGAGCCTACTCTCCCTCATTTGAGAAATTTGAATTGAGTCAAATCCCACGCATTGAAAATTCCCACGCTGATGCTTTGTCCAAGCTGGCCAGTAGTAAGGATTTTGAATTGTTCACGGTGGTGCCTATTGAGCACCTCTTGAGGCCATCCACCTCTTCAGAAGAGGTAATATGGGTGGAAGGAACCCCAACTTGGTTGTAGCCCCTCATATCCTATCTCAACGATCAGATTTTATCAGACAACAAGGAAAAAGCTTACAAGCTAAGAAGAAGATCCACCCATTTTGTGTTAATGGACGATATTCTTTACAAGTGCAGTTTCTCTTCACCTCTTCTCCGATGTGTGGGGGGAGAAGAGGCCAACTACATACTCCGGGAGATCCACGAAGGTATTTGTGGCAACCACTTAGGAAGACTTGCTTTGGCGAGAAAGACACTAAGGCTAGGGTACTATTGGCCCACTTTGAAATAATCACACATGGACTTGGGGGACTATTGTTATGACTCATAACTAGGAAGTGCCACGTGGCATCGTAAACAAGCTGTGAGACCAGATCCAAACAAACCAGGAAGCCCTTTTCCAATGAGACCGAGGCCCATGAATCTAGGCCATGCATATTCTGAGGCCCATGAATTAAGGCCATGCGTTGACCAAGGCCTAAGCTATTCGGAGGCCCATGATCCAATATCATATGCGTTAGCCAAGGCCCAATTACTCTCGAGGGGCTGCCACGAATCCGAAGCTTTTTAGCAGCCAGTGACGACCCACGTGCAGAGATTTGCTCGTGATGAAGATCTTTGTTTGAATGATTGATGTGACATTTGTGTAAAATATATTTGTGTTTTGTCTTGTCAATGTAAGAGCATTTGGTACCTTGTAAGGCTAGGAAGTCAATTTGATGGCTAAGACTTGATGTCTTGGCCAAGGAGATGATGTCACGTATAATTTGATCCAAAGGTTACCATTTCACTCGTAACACTATATATATCCCACCATGTAACACATAAAGGCTAATGAAACTCTTAATGCATGGAGATATATTATTCTCTCATAATTCAACTTTCAGTACACAAAACAATACAATTTGCTCAATTTGCTCTCATATATATTTGCTATTACAAATCTCATTCTTATCTATTGGTCATTACTAGACAATCGTGTCCCAAAAATCTTGTCGGAACTCGAATGGAAACGTCTCTTGCCGTTGAGCCCCTCCCACGTTCAAATTTCGAAGTGATCATGACCGTAGATCTACATTAACATGTCGGATTTGACTTACGTATGCACGAGTGGGCCCATCATCTGTTGAGTTCGTTTTTTGAGGTCAACATGGGTCATTTTGAAAAATCATGATAAACATGAATTAGAAAGAAAATACCCTAATTTTAATTAATATACACCATAAATATTATGGTGCTAAGTTGAAACAAACAATTCGATTAGCTCCAAAATTCCAACTCTTCCAAACTCGAAATCAAGGAAAGTCAAAATTATAGGAGGAAATTTTGTACAAATCAAGCCCAAACAAGATCGATGGCTGCTTCAACTACATTTTCTTCGAAGTTTTTTTTTTTTTCTAAAATCTGCAAATAGTCAATCAAAATTTATAGGCTTGTATGTTTCTGATTATTCATTCAATTTGTTTATATTTTGTTTGATTTCGCTGTTGTTGAGTTTTTTTTTTTTTTACTATATGTAAAATTTCATCTTTAGATTAACAATTTTGAATTATTATATATTACAATGTAGATTTGTATGAACTGGATTATGTTAATATATATGAAAAATCAACTTTGAATCAATTCTAATAATGCATGCAATGTACTTATGAAAAATGAGAATGAGAAAAGACACATTATTTGTCACTTTTATTTGAAAATTATTGCAATCTATCTCATTTTTAATTTCTTTAGAGCAATTAAATATATGCATACATGTGTGCTTTTAAAAACTTAAATATGAATATGAATTCAAAGCTTGTTTTAAAGAAAAAGTAACATGATGCAATATTACTAAATAGAAGTGTGTTTGTGAAGATTTAAATATAAATATGAATTTAAACCTTGATTTACATTAAAAAGTGATATGATGAAACACTTTATTTGTATTTTTGTACATGAATTAAAATACTGAAAGTTGAAAGTAACATTTTCTGTCACTTTTTTATAAAAGGATCACAATCTAACTCAATTGAATTCTTTAGGATCAATTAAAGAGATGCATACATGCGTATTATTGAAAATTTGAATATGAATATGAATTCAAACTTTACTTTACATTAAAAGTGACATGATGTAACACTTTGTTTATATTTTTGCATATGAGTTTGTTTATTGAAAAATTAAAACTTATATCCTTTGTTACCTTTTTTTAAACAAAAAAATCTCACCCTATTTCATCTGTAATCTTTTCATAGAGATAGATAAAATCAACATCTTTATTTGTTATGGAGGCAAATAAGAACATGATAATGAATATTTTTTTTGATAACCGTGGATGTTCGGATCAACTTGCGCGCATGTCGACTAATTTCACGGGGCCCTGAAGTTTACGGTCATGTACTCACCTCAGTGGCCCTGAGGTGACTCGAACGGTGATCATTAGGGAGCAAACTCAATGTCTGACCAATGGAGTAACCCTCATAATTAAGAACATGATAATGAATATAAAAGTGACAAAAATGATTGAAATTGTTGTCCCGATAAATTGTACGTACATCGACATTTTTTTTAAAACGTATAATGTCACTTTTTTTAAGAAACTAAGTTTTGACACTGTTAAAAAATGAGTAAATTATTGTTGTCGTAGAAATGCAATTCCATCAACAAAATAACAGTATATCACTTCTAAAAAGTATTATATAATTTTTCATAAAAGAAAAGTGATATCGTCTCTTTAAAACCAATATTCATGTTGAATGATTAACTCTCTGTAAAAAGTGCAATGAAAGACTATCAAACGAAAAGTAATAGAAATTTGAAAAAAAAAAAAAGTGACAAAAACTCAAAAAGGTGAAAAAAATAATTTGTGGACTTTCGGTTTTGAGCATAATTAATTAGGAGATTTGCAATTCTAATTAGTTTTAAGTGTTAATCTAATATTTTATTGTTTGAGGGGAGTGGATCTGATTTCCCCATTATGTGGTCGATTTTCAGAGCTTTGACTGTAGATGGGCTTGGGCTTTTGGACCAGCATTTTAGAGAGAGAGAAAAAAACAGTAAACTGATAAATATTTATAGTTTCACTTTAATTTTTGATGGGATTTTCTATTAAGAGTCTATTTGGTACGACTTAAAATCCAATTAAAATTGAAAATATGGTCGTTATTGAGTCCCACCCGTCTAATAAAAGTTAATAATAACGACCATATTTTCAATTTTAATCTCTACCAAACACCCTATAAATATATGCATGCCACATTTTTCTTATAGGTCTACCAGATTTTAATTGCATAACTGTTCTTAATCTTTAATCATTGTCACACTTATTTCTTTAACTTTTTTCATTGTATTCTTATTTCGAGTCTTTAATAATGATTTCTTTTAAAAAAAAAATCGTTAAGAGGAAATAAAAATGCATAGTATTAGTCAACAACCTGCAACAAAAATGACGATAACATATACATATCCTTCATTAACCTACTGTAACAAACTAATGAAATGTTATCTACCTTACCTTAAAAGAGTGAACCTTGGTTTACTGTTCATTCTTGTACATGAGCTTTCACACTTGCCATGTTTATATCTGATTTTGCAACAGTGAACTAGCCATCTTTGTTGACTATTGAGTTGATATTTTAAATATCTTCTACCGCCTTTCAATTCAATC
>CAIGRL010311344.1:0-12653 GCA_903798325.1 Fraxinus xanthoxyloides
AGAAGGAAAAATTATTGATGTGATGAAAAATATTATTTTATTGAAGAATGTGTAGTTGAAAATGAGTTGAAGAATGAAAATGAAAATTTTAATGTGTACCAAACATGGGCTAAGTCAAACCTAAATTATCTTCTTAATTTTGATGCTTTAGATAATAATCCAGAAAATCGTTCATGGGTTATGGCATTGCTATATTTCAAGTTGTGCTGTATTTTAAAGCATTATCTCAATTATTTTTCTCAACTCACCCTTCTATATTTTGGGAATGCCACAGGGAGATCAAAAGCATTTGTTGTTGGCTCACCTGTTTGACAAACCATGCTTTCTGGGATTGCTAGCACTGAAGGTAGTTTTGTGTAATAAGTTCCAAATGTTTCATGTTGTATTTTTGTCTGTTCTTCTCATCTACAATTGCTTGGGGAATTATTGTAAGGAGAAGGGAAATAGGACCAAGTGTAAGAGGTAATTTGTGGAGTTACAGAGTAACAGTAACTAATATGTTAACTACAGTTCGTGATTCACAATACCCGCTCTAAGTAATTTATGGAAGCTTTTTGCCGAAAATATATTAATAGGAAGTGTCCTACAAGGATGCAGGTAAAAGAATATGTGAATCATACTGTGATTGATTCACTTACAATAGTTTGAAAGTCGAAGGTAGACAAACTCATAAATGAGGTTGAATATGAGAAATGTCAAAGTTTAGCTGGGTTCAAGTTGTTCACTAAAAGCTGCTTCTTGCTGGGTCATGTAATTGAAATTATTTCTGTAAATATTTAATTTCTTAAAATCTGAGGTTGTAGATTCTAAACAGAGAACTAAGCCTAGTCTTTGTCCCCATAGCTCGTGATCACATTCAGATGTCTTGTGCTTGTGTTCTGATATTGAGTTTTCTTGTTTTCCATACTTCTTTTAATTCTTGAAACTTAAAATTATCAATGAGCATCTTCTGTATACCTTTTTCTGATATTGTATATTACTCTATACTTATAGGCGGATGATATATCTGGTTTCCATTCCAACACACACATTCCTATTGTTATTGGATCCCAATTGCGGTATGAAATTACTGGTGACCCTCTTTATAAGGTAATGTCGTTATATGGTTTGTCCAATAAATCAACAAGTGAATGATAAATGAAGGCATAACTCTTTTCTGTAAGAGATTTTAAACCATCAAACTTGACTGGCAAAGCAATTGCACAGGCTGCTTATTTGGATAGCTTCTTTAGTCTATCCCGATGAAGTTGAAGATATAAATATTTTTCACCCTCTTTCATTGATTAAACTTTCAAATGAGGTAATTCAACATTGTTTTGGAGCAACCAAAGGTCATGAGTTCAAGTCTCATCGCCACTCAATTATGAAAATTTCGTGTTAATGTCTTTGATGAAAAGATGTATCTAGTCTGCACTTAAGGGGTATTGCAGATTAAACTTTTAGATGAGATGATTAAACAAAAGTATCAACTGGCTTGGGCAGAGCTAGGGGTAGCTCCCGTAGGCTCCAGCCCACCCCTAAATCTGGAGAATAAACAATGTTTAACCCACCCCTACATAATTGTCTGGCTCCGGCACTGGGCTTAAGCTTTAAAGATTATGTATATACACCCTGTCATTGGTGTAATGAAGTGAAAAAGTTGGGAAAACGAAAAATATTGCATTTACAAGAATAACATACCTTTACATTGGTTTTGCTTTTCACTTAAAGATGGTTGTTTCCCTTCCAGATTACTTGCTTCCCACGTGGTGTCATTCTGGCAATTCAATTTTTATTTGTCATATGGTCCATTACAATAATTTATGGATGAGTTCTGAGTATGCTATTTCTCAAAGTTTTTGGTTCTGTAACTGGGGAAAAATCATCTTTAGAACTCAACATTTATGCCTCATGGCTTGCAGGAAATAGGAACATTCTTCATGGATATAGTCAATTCGTCTCATAGCTATGCAACGGGAGGAACATCAGTCGGCGAGTTCTGGTACAAAGATTGACTGTTATTGAAAATTCACCATGCCTGCTAAATTGCTTCTTTCCTTACCATCTATTATGCCACTTTCTCGATTTATCTGTAGGTCAGATCCAAAGAGATTAGCAAGCACTCTAGAAACTGAGAATGAAGAATCTTGCACAACCTATAACATGCTGAAGGTGTGTATATCGTTTATTTTTATTTTTAACTTTGGTTTAGTTCAGACTTCAGAAATATGGGACTCTAATTTAAACATTGATAAGCATTTTCTCTTGACCCACGGTATCATTTTGGTGAATGCTCGAAGCTCATGGTGCTTTGAACTTTGATCATATAGGTTTCTCGTCACCTGTTTAGATGGACCAAAGAAATGGCATATGCAGATTACTATGAACGGGCCTTGACAAATGGTGTTCTGGGAATCCAAAGAGGAAACGATCCCGGTGTGATGATCTACATGCTTCCACTTCACCCAGGTGGTTCCAAGGCTCGAAGCTACCATGGATGGGGAACTAAGTTTAATTCTTTTTGGTGCTGTTATGGAACCGGTACGCATTTATCCTTAGTATCAACTTCATTTTCTTCAAAAAAATTCTTATTCTGAATTTTCTGTAAAACTTTGTATTGTTCACATCTACTTGAGTGTTGTGTTTTATGGTTTGAGTTATTTAGTTACTCTAATAAGTTGCTGTCCTCGTCTTTTCCTTAGATATTATTATTATTATTATTATTTCTTTGGGAAGTCCCAATATGTGCTGTATGACTTTTTATTATCCTTTCTGTCCTTTTCTGCTGTAGGAATTGAATCATTCTCAAAATTAGGAGATTCAATATACTTTGAAGAGGAGGGAAAAGATCCAGGGCTTTACATCATTCAGTATATCCCTAGCTCCTTTGATTGGAAATCTGGACAAATTTTGTTGATTCTAAGTGTTGAACCTGTTGTTTCATGGGATCACCGCCTTCAACTAACGTTGACAATATTCTCGAAGGAGGTATCAATCGTCAATGATTTACTTCCTGAGTATCAAGGAATTGAGAATGCTTCATAAGACGTAAACCTGTAATAATATATTTTCTTGGGCAAGCACATGGTACTCTATACATTTTGGTAACAGGGAACATCATTCCAACTGGAGAACATAATAGTATGATCTAATGATTACTTACCTTAAATATCAATATCTGTTTATTCAAAAAATCTTCAGCTCCATTTTCTCTGGAAGTGATGGAATTATTCAGTTATTTTCCTCAGTATTTGCTGCAGTAATTCAATAATATCCTGTACTAATTTCTTTTAAATGTCTACTCCATGCAGCAAAAAAAAGGTACATCATCTACCTTAAATTTGAGGATACCTTCATGGGCATATTCGACTGGTGCAAAGGCATTTTTAAATGATCAGTACTTGTCCGTGCCAGCACCAGGTATGAACCTCGTCTTTCTCTTTATAAGTACCTATACTTGTGTTTTTTCCTTGCATGGATATAAAACTAACTTCGAGTTGGTAAGCAAATAGAAAGGAGTTCATCGTTTTTATTGCACCATAATGCAGGCAATTTTCTGTCAGTTACTAGAAGTTGGGTCTCAGGGGACAAAATCACTCTTGAGCTGCCTATGAGTCTCAGAACTGAGGCCATTAAAGGTATCTTCTAAGGATTCTCCTATAATCATCATAATATTCTCGTTTTTTGGTGTTTCATATATGGAGAAAGATTCATTTCTTGCATTGAAGCTAACGAACTCTTGTAAACGACATTTTCAGATGACCGTCCAGAATATTCTTCTCTTCAGGCGTTTCTGTATGGTCCCTACCTTCTTGCTGGACTCTCTACTGGTGACTGGGACATTAAAACGGAGTCTCCTACTACTTTTTTGGATTCTTTAAGTCCAGTACCCGCTGATTACAGTTCTCATTTGATTACTCTTGCGCAAGAATTGGGGTACACAACATTTGTCCTCACAAACTCTGACCGACTAATAAAAATGGAGAAGTTTCCTGAATCTGGAACTGATTCTGCCGTTCGTGCTACATTTAGAGTCATCTTGAAGGACACTGTATCTGAAAATCTTTGTGTAGCAAAAGATGCCATGGGAAAATTAGTCATGCTAGAACCGTTTGACTTTCCAGGTATGCTCATGTTGCATCAAGGGGACGGTGAAGTTCTTGAAGTTTCAGATCCCTCATCATATGATGGAAAACAATCTTACAGTTTCTGTTTGGTAGCCGGACTGAATGGAAAAGATGGAACAGTTTCCTTGCAGTCTGAAAAACAGCAGGGCTGTTATATTTATAGTGGCGTGGATTATGGTTCTGGTGCAAGTGTCAAGCTCAATTGTAGTTCTGGTTTCTCAGATGCTGGATTTAAACAGGCTACGAGCTTTATGTTGAAAGATGGAATAAGCAAATATCATCCTATTAGCTTTGTGGCAAAAGGGGCAAAAAGGAACTTTCTTCTGTCTCCATTACTAAGCTTGAGGGATGAGTCGTACACTGTGTATTTTAGTACTTAGTTGTAAATTTGGATATAGAAAGTTGTAAATTTTTCATGAAATAAATAAAGAACGAAGGATTTGTTCCGTTTCTTTTAGTATTCTAATGCTAAGCCTCGAAAAGTGAAGGTGATATTCCTGGGATCCATTGTCCATTCCAGTTCAAATAGGTTCCAGGGTGACATCTTTGAGGCTGATTTTTCCTATCTTATTGGGCATTGTTTCTTGCCTTTCCACTTTGATAGATGATATTCATATCGTTGCAGGGGAGATCGCTTATGATGGTGTTTCTACTGGTTTACTGGACTATTGAGGAAATGACAAGTGGCAAGGTAAATACTCCTATACTTTCACATCCTGAAGCACGATGCATCACTTGTCAATTCTGATGTAGGGAATCAATTGAGAATTATTATCAACAGAGGAGAATCAAGCAGAAAAGCAGAAGAGAAAACAGAAGAAACCGGAAGAAACAGGGAAGGGAAGAAACGTTCGTGGCCGTCAATAATTTTATTCATTCATCAACTAATTCAACTACAATGAAAAAATCAAATAAATAGTAAAACTTAACCTACTATTGAAGGGTTTGGGGGCAATCTGGTACTACAAGCTCAATAATAGAAAACATAAATAACAAAGTCCAATAACAATAAAAAATAAATCTTACGAATCAAATTCACATTCTAGTTGTAAGTACAGCAAAGCGTGTACTGGGATTCACGTCATAAAATTTGACTGAGTTTTATGCTGGCTATCAATATACTTTACCGGCTATAAAAACATAGGTTAGCAGGGTTTCCTTTTGTCTTGTTTATAGTTACTTCCATTGCTACTACAAGTTCTTGTTGGTTCATTTGGCTTAGACGTTAAGCTATTCTATATTGTGTAGATACTTATGCATGTTCGCTTCTCCTGCAGGTGGAAATGAAGGAGCCAACAGTATACCATCTGGTTGCACAATGAATGGAAAACGATACTATCACTTGCTGCAACACATTGGCATGGACTCAGACTTAATAAGTAACACTTTCAGCTTGACTTGCTTTTAAGCAAAACTAAATATGTTCTTTCTGTCTAGTTTGATTCCAACATAGGTTTTATGTGTGTTATATGAAAAAGAAATCCCTGATTACTTTCAACGACTGCAACATCATCTCTCAATAACCAAAGAATATTCCGCAGGCGTACAAGATGAACAATTCAGCCTCAAAAACTTTAAAATAAAGGCCGCGGCAAATACACGTTATTCTTCCAACTCGAGAACAAATGTCCAGAGAGCATTGAGCTCAAAATTGAGCCTAATTGTAGTTCTCTTACCGGTTGATTTGATGCCATCCGAGCGGTTCGAACAGACTGAATTTCACAACTTATACTCACTGCTTCTTCTCTTCTGCTTTCTTTGGCTGCAAAAGTGGAAACGGAATCAATAAATGGAAGGGCGCAATCAGGGCCAGTCCTGTGATTTTTGGGGCCTGAGGCGAACTCCCAAAGTTGGGCCCTCGAAACAATGTAAATGTAACGTATTGCTAACTTAACATTGAACAGTAGAAAGATTTATATTATAAAGTAACATAACCGACTACACCAAAATTATATAAGACGACAAGACTTCAAACATTTTCAATATATTCAATATCAAGTTAGGGCAAGTCAATGCTTACTTGAGAAGTAGAAAATTGAAATCACAATTCCCAGCCTTTAGAATTTGGGAAGTTTATTCAGTTGATTTCCTGAGACATTCAAAACCTAGAGATTAACCAACATATCACCAAGGAATTCGGATCATAGATGCACTACTTCCGTTCAACAACTAATTACTTGCGATGAAACAGAGTTCACATCACAAAGTCGATGTAGCTCTCATATCGAGGGCGAACACACCAAAACTATCCATTCCAAAAAATGAGGTCCCCTCCACTATTTGGGCCTGAGGCGGGCCTCATCCGCCTCTATGCAGGGCCGGCTCTGACTCAGACATATGCTGATAAGTCTTCATTGGTTCAAGGTCATTTAAGGGTGGAACGTCGCTTCGAGTTCAATGAATTTAGGGTAGACTAGATGAATTCTTTTTTCGCATCTACTGCTAAAATATTTGTGTTGTGCATAATACATATACCCACTCGGAGACTTGAGAAAGAAGTTTGCATTATTGATCAGAGATTGGTTTGCTCTTGTGGGGTTAAGTCCTTTATTTTTTCTGACTTCCCTATTTCCATTTGGCACATCTTTGCTTTAGATAACATGGCCAGTGCCCTGCTTTAATAGATTGTACAGTATGCTTTCCATGTCGAAAGAGAACAAGTGTGGATCATTATTGATTTGGACTGATGCTTCGAGCATTGTGAGCCCTTTTAAGACAATGATGTGATTCTTTTATGACTGTCAATGGGTTCGATTTTGAATCGGATTTCGATGCTCGTCCCAACTAAATAAAAATAAGTTAATGTGGCCTCTCTCAATCAATTTACACGCTTGAGATGAAAAAGTTTAATTTGATTGTTTATAAACATTCACATAAATGAGGCGGGGACGGGAAACATGATCGAGTATAGGATAAAGAGTTATCCCGAACAATAGTCTTTTTAAACCCAGTATGGATACCACTAAATTGGTGTGACAATAACTTGGAGAAGTCTCTCTTGAAACCTAATTAGCCCGTTTGGTGGCCTTTAAAAGTAAAAATTTATGTGTTTAATGATGTTTTTTCGAAAAATGTGTGATTAAAAAGTAAGAAAAAAATTTGAATTTACATGTAGAATATTTTATTGTGTGAATGTGTGGTTGAAAATAAGTACATGAAATAATGTGAAATAAATGAAAGGGAATCAAACAGGACTTAATAGGAAGTGCCACAAATGGAATCACGTGTGATGTGGTGTGACGTCTTAGCTAGTTCTTGATTGACAACTGCCAAAATGTGACATATTATATAGTTTAAGAGGTGCAAAAATAATAAGAAAAGGACCATAGAATTTAATTGATTTTGATTCAATCAAATGCACAAGATGGACATGATCTTGTATGAATTCTTTGATTGTGACACATGATGCCCAAATTAAACTACCATCATTATTACCATAATCATTCAAACATGGGATTTAGCTTAGAAAAATTAAATGAAAACTTTTGTGTAAATTGGTCAACCTTCAACAGTGTTGTCGGCTTGTCGCGCATGCTCAAGCGAGGTTGAAATTCGATTCGATCCTTCTGAGATCACAATATCGATAGTTTGAGATAATAAATGATACGTAAACGGTAATCATTACGGTGAATTTCAAAATACCTTGAAATTTTTATCTCAAATGTCGAGGGATTCAATCATGATTATTAAATTGGAATGTCCATGTCGGCGATCTTTGGAGCAATTAAATCCATTGTCAAATCTCAGAGCTCAATCTTGGACAAGTTGTTAAAACGGTCCCAGACTAAACAACATTAATTTTCACAAAATATAAATTTATTCATCAAACCAAGTATACATATATACTAATAAATTTAATAAATTCAAGATCCGCAAGCCATAAAGAAAAGTAGAAAAGGCTGAATGTACAGCTTTTTTTACAGTAATTTTGACAGCCTTCTCACATGGGAGTGGAGTCGCGATTGTATGTATAAAAAGGCTGTAGATGTAGCATTTCTCAACAAAAATCACATAATAAAGGCTCGAAAATCAACTACATGACATATTAATAATCTTAAAAGTTCGATCGCAAATTTGGCTATGCTTAAAAGTAACTTAGATTTACTTCTTTTACTTTGGCTAAGCTTAGCCAAGCGTTCACATCTATATCTAACAAGGTCTAAGTGGCTTCCCACATAGACAATCATTGTAAGTAAACGACGATGCTTCAAGATGATCGAACGGAGAGCCCGTCGGGATCGGCCCGCAGAGGTGATTATGGCTAACATCAAGATGGCCAATATAAGTTGCAGAAGAAATCGACTTAGGAATCCTTCCCTTAAGATTATTGTACGATAAATCCATCACAGTAAAATACGATCTCGGCCCAAAACCGTCCGGAATATAACCCTCAAGCCCGTTTCTGCTCAAGTTCAATATGCTGATGGCGGAATTAATTAATGTAGGAGGAATTGTACCAGAAATTTGATTCCCATCAAGATTTAGTGTTGCAAGAACAGCCATTTTGCCTAATGCATTGGGTATCGGCCCGGAAAGTTGGTTCAAAGAAAGATCTAAATCTGAAAGCCGATAAATGTAGGATATCGAGTACGGGATTGGCCCATTTAATTTGTTCTTGCTGAGTAAAGCCCGACTCAGCATTCTTAATTTGCCAAAATCTCGCGGGATTGTACCTGTTCAAGTTAAATTTTGAATGAACACATTAACCTGCGGTTGTTTCGAATTAAAATCAGATTTTTTAATATAAGTTAAAATCAAACAATCAATATTAATCACATACAGCTTTTTAATTTCATATTTCAAAAACTTCTATAATAATCCATTAAGATTACGTTTGAAGCACATTATTTTGAAAAAATATATCTAGAATAGTAGATCGATAGAGAATGTTTGATTAAAAAAAATTTGATGTGATGAAAAATATTATTTTATTGAAGAATGTATAGTTGAAAATGAGTAAAAAAATGAGAATGAAAATTTCGATGAGCACCAAACATTGGCTAAAAATCTAATTTTAATCTTTATCGGATACCACTGGACCTTCGGCACTTATGTATTAAAATCTAAGATCATGCTACACTCACAAAATGGTTTACATAATTTTTTACGGTGGCGCCAAGTGTTCAGTTGGTAAAAAATTATGTAAAGTTTATCCTAAAATTTAATCCAACCAAACATCCACCGGAACTTCGTCACTTATTTTATTAAAATTTGTGCTCGCGTCGGGTTTTACTCAAAAAATTGAACTCGTCTAGATGTGAGAAGGCATGTTACAGTACATGCAACCTTTCGTTAAGCATTTTAAACGAAACAGTGTAATAATATAGTATTAGAACCAAACAAAAGATCGGTCTCTAATCAGACCCTCATGTATTAAAAATCGTAAATTGTGCACATAGAAAGAAGATAATGATTTCAACTTTTTAATGAGATGATTAAGTGTACCTGAAATTTTGTTGGATCGAAGATCGAGATGCATTAGAGACGACAGGTTGGTGAGGGACCTCGGAATGGTGCCGGAGAGTTGATTGTCTGCAACATTCAGCACGCTGAGTCGGCTCAGTTTGCCGATATCAGACGGGATTTCTCCGGTGAGCCGGTTTCCGATCAAGTCGAGGATTCGGAGGAATGGCAATGAAGCAATACATGGTGGAATTGTTCCCGAAATGCCCTTCCAATCTGCAATCGTTAGGCTTGAAAGCCTAGTGAGTTTACAAATCTCCGGTGAAATTGTCCCGGTCATATAACCGGTCCGGTGGGCTTTTTCGAAGATGGGGTCCTCCGATTCCCCCCGGAGGTTGATATCAGCGACTCGGTGAGTCTCTGGGTCACAACTCACTCCATACCAGTTGTGACAACAATCATAGCCTGTCCACGACTTGAAAATGCCCAAGTGGGGCTCATACAGGGCAGCCTTGAAGGCCAGTAGAGCCGCCCGGTCCGACGGCAGGCAGGCTTTAGATACAGAACTCAGTGTAAGAAACGCAGCTGATATATACAAAAGGGCTGCAAATCCCATTGTGTATCTATTGTACTCTCTCTAGAACTCAGTACCTCTCTCTCTCTCTCTCTCGAACTCAGTTTTCCGTGTGAAGTGTTCACCCTTCACTGTCATGCAGTTGCAGGCTGAAGAATGGGCTGGCAAAGGGTGATTTATATAGGTGGAAAGTTTTTGTGACGATTTTACCCCTCACGTGTCGTGTGCAGCTATGGGTGTACAAGTCAACATGGTTAGGGGATAAGATTGAAAAATAGACATATCTGACAAATCACTTTAAATGGTGTGTTTAATTCATATTATTTTGAAAAAATGTATTACGAAATAGTAAATTGACGAAAAACGTGTTGTTAAAAAATAAAGAAAAATTATTGATGTGATGAAAAATATTATTTTATTAAAAAATATCTGATTAAAAATGAATAGAAGATTAATGTGTACCAAATATGGGCTTAATTTTTATTTTTAATTTTGTGATATGGAAGTTTTTCTTCTCTCACTATACGACAATATGACATGAACTCTGTGTGTGTGTGTGTGTGTGTGTGTGTTTATAATCGTAATTGAGGCCCAGTTGGTAGATATTAAAATCAAATTTTTAGTAAATTTTAATAAAAATTGATAAAATGTATTGTTGCAAAGTTGTGTGTCTCATAAAATGTGATTAAAATTAATTATTGACTTTGATTTAAAATTTTAATCCAAACCAAACATGTGCTAAATCTTAGTTTAGTTGCATTTCTTTACAATTTTTTTGTGTTATGAAGAAGGTGTTACAAGCTGAATCCTATTCAAGTGTTCCAGCGGGAATTTCGTGAGTTAGGTATATAGTACATATAATAATTGTAAGCTTGCCAAACATGAGTGTGTAAGGATGGCTCGTGAGCTTCGTGCGAATAAAAGGTGTAATGAGCATCATAATGATTGATCTGAGTTTTCTTTTAGTCTCGACATATATTTTCTAACTTGAAATTTTGAAATTTAAGTAATTTTTACTCTCTCACAATTTGCATTTTTTAGAAACTTTAGGAGCAATATTGCAATTTATTCTTTATTTTTCTTTTCTTTTCTTTTCTGTTTTATTTATATAGGAGGAGACATTTGTCATTTTACGTTAAAAATATGTGAAAATGATGTTTTACTCAATAAAACGTTGAAATATGGGTGAAAATGCAAAAAATAAAAACGTATGGACGTTTTGCACATTACTTATCAAACGTAAGAACGTTTTGTATTATTAAGCCAAATATTAGAGATATATATATTATGCCTTATCTTTTATTCTTCTAGATTTCGTACATTCTAGTCTAGTCCATTATACTTGACATAAATTAATGATGAAGAGTTAAAGGCAATGGGGGATGTTGGACCACGTGGCTATTAGGTGTCTAGATTCGAGGTATTGCAAGGATGATGAAGCCATACTAAGGTCCAAGGAAAAAACATTTAAATCTATGAAGAATTTAATGTCTTTGCCTTCCAACACTCCAAGAGTCCAAGTTTCTTTTAATAGAACTCAATTCAACCTTTTATTAAAATGAGTTCAAATCTTTTCTCCTTATAATTTAATTTAAAGGAGGGGATTTTTACTGTGTATAGATTCTTGCTTTGTGATTTAATTTATTATGTATATTCATTGTGCACGTGTTGTAACTTGTATCCCTCCAAGGATGTATTTTGTTATTCATCGATGCAAATTTTGGATTAAAATAGCCAATAATATCCACTCATGTAAATAAAATGACAATATTTTACATCGATTGAATACCAAAATATAAAGGCTTGAAATTCTCCTCTAAACAAAATTAACTGTTTAAGATGAAACTTCAACTATTAATATTTTGGACGCGTTCCACATGTTACAGTGTATCAACTAAATTGGACTGACAATATTATTCAGTCTTTCTTACCTAATATTATTCACTCTTTCTTACCTAACTCGTAAACACAAGGAAAATATTTCTCCTATTTGGTAGGGATTAAAATCAGATTTTAATAAAAGTTAATGAAATTTTTGGTTGAAAATTTGTGAAGTTCATGAAATATCTGGTTAAAATCAATCATTGCCTTTGATTTAAATTAAAATTTTGATTTTAATTCATAACAAATAAGCTCAATATTAGTATGTTACTTACTCCATCAAACCCTATTGTTTATTTGGAATCAATATGAGGTAGAGTGGCATCCAAGGCCACAAGTTAGCCTGAATACAAGCCGTGGTGCTTGCTAACCATTTTCGTTGAACAGCTTAACCTGAGCCAATGGAGCCTACACTTGACAATAGAGCCACCTTGTAAGATCGCGTTACTTTAAAATCAGTAAATGAATTATCAATTATCAACATCTTGAAATTAATTATTCCTCTATTTTGGTGCAGTGAGAAGATAAGTTTGGGTCAGTACGTGGGATCCCATGTAACAAATGGACAAATTTTTGAGTTCAAAATAAAAATAGACATTTTCCTAAGGTACCAACTGGTGAATTTAATAGGGGAGGCAAAGATTCAGATTTCTGACCAAACAATATATTTTGGTGGACCCAAAGTTTTG
>CAIGRL010311346.1:0-10049 GCA_903798325.1 Fraxinus xanthoxyloides
ATTATTGAGAGAGAAATGATGTAATGAATAGTATTTTTTGGAGAATGTATGATTGAAATTTAAAGTAACTTTATTGGTTTGTGTGTAGAATATTATATTGGGTGAATGTGTGGTGGAAAACCTTTCTGTAACAAACAATATTTTGTATCACTGGTAGAGGCTTAAAAGAAGTAAATTGCCAACTTGTCATCTCAAAGTCTCGTGGACTGAAGTAGGGTTATTAAAACTATTATATGCATACATATTTGAAATTAACACATGTACAGGAGACAGGTCATTGAGTAATAAGTATGCAGCTCAGTCAAATAAAAATTGTGAGACAATGTTCAATCATCTAAAATATTTGTCTCCCACAATAGAAAGGTACGAATAAACATGTCTGTAGAAGATCTCAAATGCTTTAATTTTTTAATTGGAGATATCTCATAAATCAATAAATAAATTCTGCACCGTCTGGAGTACTCACATCATCAAAACAACGTCCCATGACACTCCTAATAAAAAAATGAATATACCATGCATGTTAAATAAACTGTTTCCTTTAAAAAATTTCTTACTTTGTCAACGAGATCTGGAGCTTTCGCCGAGTTCACCATTAATGTCATCTGATGACCATGCATTGAGCTCTAACAGTACGTTTTGGCCTGCATTTTTCAGTTAATATTAGTGCAATGATCTGCTGGAAATTTTTTATTAGAAAACTTCAGTTTGTTGCATGGCATTTTTATCGTCAACTTGCCGATTTTCTCTCGAACAAAAGCTCGAAGAGTGTATGCATGTACCTGTTATGCACCTTTAACCGGAGAACAGGCCGATCCCCCTTCTAAGCCTTGTTTCATGCAAGTTATTACTATAACATGTCACCCATATTTTAAAAAAATGTATGAATAACTATTTCAATACAAATACTTACTTGAAGAGTACTTATAAGAGAAGAAAATAGTGGTCTTTTATGACTTCGAATAGTTATATGACTCTTATAGGCTGTGCCAAATGACACACCAGTGTAGAGTTTCTTATCCGAACTTGCATGAAAAAAAATGTTGTTTGTTGGTTGAAATTCTACCTAAACAAAAACGAAACAGTAGAAGAGAGAAAATACGAATACTTACTTGAAAAGGAGGAGAAAAGAATGGGAGATAGATATATCAGGCGTGTAACTCTGATGTCCAGGAAGATTGGTGGATAGATATTTATAGTGAAGATATGATTCATATTCAGTACTGAAATTGTGAGAATGATAGCGAAGATTTAGAATCTATGTTAAAGAAAAGAACACGCGGTTCATAAAGCAATCAGAGAACCAGTTTTACAAGTTTAAAGATTTGAAAATTAAGGTATCTTTTTTTTCCATTTTATGCAATATTCTGTATGCAACACCGGATTAATTGATTGATTTAACACGAGGCAACGATTTAATTCGATCTAAACTTAGCAATAATGATCATTTGAAAACTTTAAGTTATGATAAACTAATTATAATACTTTTAACTTGTCAAAAGAATCCCAGTAGATTGTCTTAATTATATAGTGAAAACTGATGTTTATTGGAAAAACATAAAATTATTGTCAGAATGTATACTAAAACATATATCATTAATCTCAACTACCTTGAAGACTCAAGCAATCAGTCAATTGGTGTACATTCATCCAAGTCTACCGCACTATCCCAACACACCAACTGAAGATTCTTACACAATATTTCATTTGGCTCTCATTCTTCCAAGTCTCTCTCTCTCTCTCTCTCTCTCTAAGCTCAGAAAACAATGCACATGAACAACACTGGACCCAACTGTAATAACCACATTAGCTATCTAAGTACATGTCGGCACTGAGTCAATATATTATTACAAATTAAATTCTATAAATATATATGTTACGTCTCACCACCGATGCTAAAGTCAAAACGTCACGTAATAATCCACGTGAAAAGAAAAGTTAACAAAGAGTCAACCGGTCAAAAGTAAATAGATCAAATGAATGGTTGAAACTATTGTGTCGAAGCACTGCCTAAATGACCGAAGTGCATAAATTCGAAACGCGTCCTATTAAGCAGAAGATCTATCTAAAGAAAGTCAGAGAAAAAAGATGAAGCTCTTCACACAAAAGATTGATACAAAGCTTCCTCCAATAGAGACCTTAGTTCATTCAAAGTTGTCTCTTACAAGATTTGTAGACAATCTTTAAAAATGATTGATATAACGCTTGTAATAAAAAATGTCAGGTGTGTCAACTTAATGTATAGGGTGGCTGATCCGTTGTCAATATATTTATTATGCGACAGACAGTGATGTAAAGCCTTAGTCAAGGAGATGGTTTACGTGGTTTTGACCCAACAGACACCACGTTGGCCACAACGCTATCAATATGAAGTCTTTGTAAAGAAAAAGAAGACTTTTGGGATCTTGAAAAATCTAAAAAAGAAATACAAAAGGCCTTGTGAGCTGTTTTTCTAACATGCACATTTAAGAGGAGAAATTCTCCATATATCATCTTGCTTGTTTCGTATTCATTAACTTGATCTTTAGCTGATAATTATAAACATTTGATTGGTGATTGTTGTTAGCGAAATCATCTTCATTTTACCCACTGGTACTCGAACACTTGTGTCTCACGTCATGAAGCATCTCCATCGTTCACGTTTTCCTCGCTTCCTTCCCGTACTTTGGTCAAAACACGCTGAAATTTGCTTGAGTTGTCGTGAGTGGGCCGGCATCTGTTGTCCACGTCAGCATCACGTTTTTCGGGATCAATATATTTGTGCCGTCAACTGGAAGTAACTTGAAAGAAATTTCCTAACCTTTGAAAAAATGGGTGTTCTTGAAGGAAGCACCGTTTGAAAATCCAAAAAAAAAAACCGCTTGACTTAGAGCCAATTGATCCTTGGGAAAATGAACATATTGTCAAAAAAATACTTGTAAACATGAGTTCAAGCAATAATGAAGATCCACATCAAAGGACCAAGGAAGACCCTAAAGAAGAGGAAACTTCAAATGCCTTCCCAGTCGTCTGCACTATGCGGAAAGACCTAGGGAGGGTCAAAGGAGAAGGAGAAGCCCCCCAGCAAATGCTGGCCAAAGCGTATCAGGAAAATTGACACAATTTTTGAAAGCACATATGTTGAAGGATAATCTAAGAACTCCCAGAAAAACTATGTCAAGGAAGCGAGGGACTTCCCAATGACAAGCTTCTTAGTCAACAACGACCGAGCTTATGCATAGATGAATCGTCCCTACACAGAGAAGCGTATGCACTTCGACGAAGAACTGGACCTCCCTACTCGCAAAGTTTATCGCATGCCTTTAACAACAAAAGTTGTTAAGGAAGCCTTAGCATGGAAAACCGCTCAATCCCATGTTCAGGAAAGAAAGTTCACAATCTAAATTAAATTTGCATAAAATAAAAAAAATACTAAAACACCCCATATTGATAAAAGTCAAATGAGAAGCCTCTGCATAGACGAGTCGTCCCTATGTAGGAAGCATGTGCACTTCGACGAAGAATTGGATCCCAAAATAGACTACCTCCCTATTCACAAAGTGTATGACATGCCTTTAACAACAAAAGTTGCTAAGGAAGCCTCGGCGTTGGCAAACCGCTCAACCCCATGTTCAGGAAAGAAATTTCGCAATCTAAATTAAAATTGCACACGATAAGAAATATTAAAACACCTCATATTGATAAAAGTCAAAGGGGAAGCCATAGCTTAGGAGAATCATTAATTATTGTAAGTTGAAATTGTTCTTAATTTTATTAAAAAGAGAAAACACATCCTATTGACAAAAGTCAAAGGTCATGCCTCTGCATAGACTAGCAGTCCCTATGTAGGGAAGCGTGCACTTCGAGGACAAGTTGGATCCCAAAATAACTGTACTCGTGAAGCGCTGCACATGCACTTAACAACAAAAGTTGTTAAAGAAGCCTCAGCATGGGCAAACTGTTCAACACCATGCTTTGGAAAGAAATGAAAGACAAGTGAACTACCAACACTTGTGCAAATTTCAAATACACAAGTCTTAAATAAAATAGTCTGAAGTGCTATAAAGCATCAGTTCATAAACATTGGTTGTGCATACATTCAGATATTTAGAAAGGTAAACGACCTTCGACCATTTGCACAAAATTATAAGTTTGAAAATACAATTGAAGTAGAATAAGTTTGAATTACACTGAAAAACATTGCAATGCACTAAGTACGAAAAGTAAATAACATAAGTACATAAGCAAAAAAGAATTTTATTCATTTAATAAATATTTACAATTGTTGGCCGATGCCATTTACATAGAAAATGCAGAAAAGTCTAACAACTATGATGTCGTCTACATAGAAAATTCAGAAAAGCCTATCAAGCATTGAGAGCCACAGCCTCAAAAGTTTCCTTGACGGCATCATTTTCAATCTCAATCACGTGGCTATCATTTGCTAGAGTTTGAGACTCTTGCTTTCCCTCTTCCAAAAACTCTGAACTCAACTCAGAAATGTTGAAGGTTTTGGAGTTGACTTCAATCTATTCCACCATCTCGGTATAAGCACACTTTCACCAATACTTGGCAAAAGTTCGGTACGCCTCCGACAAGTGAAAATTGGCGATGTAATGCTTTACAACATCTTCACTACCCGATTGAGCCTCATGCCTCGCCGTCTCAACTTCCTCTGTCAAGCAAGAGATGTTATTGTTCAATCCCCCCACCAACTATTTCAAAGCAGAATTCTCCTTATTAGCCTTTTCCAAGGACTCAGCCGTCAGCTTTTGATGGGGGTCAAAAGTCTCTACTCACTTCGTCAAAGAGACCACCTCACTTTGAGTTAAGTGGACCTCCTTTTTCAAGTTCTCAATTTCTGTTAAGGCAAAAGTGAGTTTCACGAACTCCTCAACTTGTTGTTTTCTCAACGCCTTAACCTCAACCTTCACTTTGCTGGCAGTCTCCTCGACCTGAGATCTTTTATGAACAAATTCTTTATTTTTACATTGAAGGTTTTTAAACAAAGCTTCAGCCTCTATAGCCATGCCAAAGGCCCTCCTACGTAGCGCACCATGGTGTACAACATGTCCACCACGTCCTGGTCTTGACAAAAGTCTACCACCTCTCCATCCAGTACTTGTGAAATGTGGAGTTCCTGTTTGAACTTTGGGAGAAAGTAAGGCAAGAGCTTTAGATGCCAGTTCATCGCTCCTCTTCCTTAAGGCTAGTTAGGTGCTTGGGCAAGTATCGGAAGAAGTGGAGTCGCTTGGAGTACTCACCCATTTAGAAAGATCCTGCCTCAAGTGCTCCCCGACAGTTGGCCTCTTCTGCTCCCCTATGGCTGCACGAATAGAGCACGCCATCAATTTCTCCTCGGAGGGACTTCAGATCGTGGGGGTGGGATGTCTGTTGACCCACCCTCTCCAGTGGTAGAGAAGTGGAGCTTTCTTTTCGGGACCTCCTCAACTATTTTCTTCCCTTTATCACTGGGGGGATATTGTTACGCCTTGCCACCGAAACTCAAGTCAAAACGTTACGTAGCAATCCAGTGGAAAGAAAAGTCAACAAAGAATAAACCGATCAAAAGTAAAGAGATCAAATGAATGGTTGAAGCTATTGTGCTGAAAAATTACCTAAATGGCCGAAGCTCGTAAATCCGAAGAGCTTCATATCAAGCCGAAGTGCTACCTAAAGAAAGTCAGAGAAAGAAAACTAAGTTCTTCACATAAAAGAGCGATATAAAACTTCATCCAACCAAGGCCTTAGTTCATCCGAAACTGTCTCTTACAATATTTGTAGACAATCTTTAGGAATGATTGATGTAAAGTTTATAATAAAACATGTTATGTGTATTTATTGTATGACAGACACTGTTGTGAAGCTTTAGTCAAAGAGATGAGGTTATGTGGTTCTGACCCGACAGACACCACGTCGACTAAAACACTATAAATAGAAAGTTTTTGTAAAGAAAAAGAGGACTTTTGGGATTTTGGAAAATCTAAAAAAGAAATACAAAACGGCTTAGTGAGCAGTTTTTCTAACACGCACATTTAAGAGGAGAAATTCTACATATATCATCTTGATTGTTCTGTATTCATTAGCTTGATCTTTAGCTGATAATCATAGGTGTTTGATTGGTGGTTGTTGTTAGCGCAATCATCTCCATTTTACCTTTCAGTGCTCGAACATTTGAGGCTCATGTCGTGAAGCATCTCACACGTTCGCATTTTCCTTACATCATTCTAGTAATCTGGTCAAAACGCGTCGAAATTTGCTCGAGTTTGCGTGAGTGAGCTCAATATGTGTTGTCCACGTCAACACCACATTTCTTTGGGTCAACAATATACATATAAGAGTCCGACCACAATGATTAAATTGCCTGATAAAATAGACAAAAAGCATTATCACATATAGTTGGATCCAAGCAATAACTTGGTAACAGTCGTATAAGAATTGTTATAAACCCTATAAAACATTCCTATATGAGTTGCTTCACTTTTAGAAGTTCACGACTCGTGGACTTTTTACCTCCAAACAGCATTGTTCCATCAGAGTTTCATCTAATGAGAAAAATTCCAGATCTTTATCTCCTGTAAGTAAAGTCTAGGCTGCGTTTCAAATTCACAAAATTAATTTGAAAAAAATCATTAGGGATATGCAATCCACCCCACCCCACCACACAAACACAATAACAAAATCTAGGTCACATACATGCTTAGCCCCTATTTGACAACCATTATAAAGAGAAATTGGGGGGGAAAAATGATATTTTGAATAGTGAATTTTTGAAGAATGTGTGGTTAAAAAGAAGAGAAAAGTTATACTTCTACGTGTAAAATATTTTATTATATAAATATGATTGAAAATGAGTGAAAAATAAAGAGTCTTTATTTTAATGGGAGTCAAACAGCGGGTTTAATTTGAATGCCAGTCGACAAAGTAGAAAAGACCAAAGAATGCAGAATGAGAATTTAAGTGCAAGGATATGATTTGCTCACAGAGGAAATGACTTGGAGTAATGTACCCTCTAGGCCTCACTACAACAGAAAATGTTTGCAACTTGTACGCAAATTGACTATACGTACTTGAATAATTGATTTTCTTTATGGAATATCTCTTACGTGTATTGAAAAACTACCAAGTGTTTTTTAAAGTACTTTAGCAGAAACAACTAACATGGGTTGAGTTCAACTACATATTTTCTTGTCGAGATTAAAATTTGAATTGGTAAGAAAAAAGATTTAGAGAGAGAGAGAGAACTGTATTAGGTTATTTGTATTTACACCTATAACTATAAGGCTTTTTGTTGATAAAAAAATAATTTACCACATGCCAATATTTAGATTGGTTATCTGAGTTTCGTAATTATTTCCTTTACAATTGATATACATAATTATCCCATTACAAAAATGGATGCAATCTCATAAAGAAAATAATCAATTAAAAGATACCTATTATTAATCGTCGTATTTATGAGTCACTTAAAGAGTGCATTATATTGAGTCACTTTAAGAGTGCATTTTATTGATTGTCATCTACCTGGCATATCAATCGGAAAACTTGTTGTCTATTAACATTGATGTCTAATGAATAGACAATCAAACTCAAAATTTATTTACAATATATTGTATATATAACCTAATATTGATGTCTATGAATCTTTTATATTCGTAAAATAAAAATAAAATCATATATAAAATAATATTCATGTCTAATGATGCATTGAAAATATAAATAATGTTGAATTACTTTGTATGTCTAACATGACTTTCAAGTCTAGACGAAGCTCTTTTCAATATCTACTTTTTTTTTTTTTACTTTTTCGTGTTAACTTAATATAGTCCTATCATATTGCATTTGAAAGGAATTTAAATATAGTTTATTTTGCTTATAGTTAAAATTTATTTTAGCAATCCACTAAAGCATCGAATGCTATAGTTAGTTTAGTTTCTACATCTTTGGATCTTTGTTGTGTAGGTGATGCTTTTGAATACATAAACAGCATCGTCAACAAGGGATTAGATTTGCCGAAATTGGTTTATGAACACACATTGATGAATTATGAAGATGGTATAGTGATTGTAACAGCAAACATGAAACGGCTAAAAAATACATACATTACAAGGAGTTCAATGAAGGCACATATTATCTAGCTCCCAACCCTTTAGATTGTTCAAACCCTTGTTTGGTCTCCATTATTTTCAAAATACATTTTTCTGTGTTATTCTCAACCAATAAAATAATATTATACGCAAACCCAAAACTCTATTCCAAAATAAATTTTCATAAAAAAATAATAAAAAAATGGAGCTCAAACATTTCGAATTGTATTTACATTTAATAGAGGCTAAGTCAAATGTTCACATCCTGTGATTCTATTTCTTTTGAATGAAAACATCACCCTCCCAGTGGTTTGAATTAACCAATAATAAAATAAATAGTTAGACAAATCAAACATTTATGGTGCCCAATATTTTGATAAATTGGTGGAGGAAGTAAAATTTTATACAGATATTTTAAAATATAAAATTATATTGAGGGTGTCCAAAGGGGCCTACCTGCATCTCCACTTGTCTGGTTGTTGCCTGTCTGCAGCTGAGTGTGCCCCCTGAGAAAGCTCAACCAATTTTATATTGAATGGTTAATCTTCATAATAATAGTTCAAATTATATGTTGATTCATGTTATTATCTTTAATCAATGTGTAATTTATCTGCACACATATTTTAGAATTCAAATGCTGGTTTATGCTAGAATATATCAACTAACTAGTTTAAACTTGAATACAAATGGAATCTTGAAATTTCTTCTGAAAATAAAATATTCATCCTTTCAAAAGAAGTAGCACAAATCTTTATAATATATGATTATAAAGTCTATATATTGGTAGGTAAATATTCCATCTTTAATGGAAGTGGAATTTTACCAAAAATTTAGCTACCTTTTCTTCAAAACTCTGGTTATACTTTGTCATTTTAGAGAGACGGGGTATAGAGTTCAATCTCTTTAGTATTCACATTATATTCGCGCATACACAATGTAGACAACATCTAATTTATTTCATTTTATTTTGAAAACACATTTGCACATCCAAATGCAGCATGATATTGGTGTGGACAAATAACGTCTTAAGTTTCATAGTTCCTGTTTGGTAAAAATTAAAATTCAGATTTTAATCTAAATCAAAGTAAAAAAAAATGAATTTTAACTATATATTTCACGGATCCCACAACTTTTCAACCACACATTTCATCATTTTTTATCAAAATATACTAAAAATCTGATTTTAATCCCTACCAAATGAGGGGCACATTTGAAGCCGAGTTTGGTTATTTTTGTGTTATTAAACTACTTATAAGTTTATCAAATTTTCTTATTTATTATTCTTCTACTTAGCTTCACAAAGTTCCGATCATTTCACATCAACATACTCTCCTGTGGAGTTTATATTTTCGAGAATTGCAACTTAACTATGAAGAGTAAAATAAGAATAGTAAAAATCAAGAAATAATGGGTTGTGGGGCAATTCATCAATGATAGAGAAATGTGTGAATTAAAATTGATTCTACCTGCCAAAACTATTTTTTTTATTACGCTATCCTGTCACATTTGAAAATCACTCCTTTTGTATGGTCTGGTAGACTAATGCTATCTCAAATATGGGTCCAATTTTAAATAATTAAATGCATGTGAAGTAATAGAACTTTTTGTTTTAATTAATGGACCAGTAATCTAGTTGGACGACCAAAAAAATAATAGAACTTATTTTCACGACATTTTATTCATTTTAAATGGATTTTCTTAAGTTTATTTAGTGCTTGAGAAAGTTTTAAAAAATGATAAAAAAATATTAAAATCAATAATTAGTTTTAATTATACATTTTATGAAACACATTTAAATTATCAAAAAATTTGTCAAGCGACCCCTTAATTCTAGAGTTGGCAATGGGCCGAACCGAGCTCGGCTCGTCCCATTTTGGGCTAGCTCGCCCAAAATGGGTACTCGGTGAGCTCGAGTGTCACGCGGTGAGAATGCTCAGCTCCCCATTCGGCATGGCAAGTACGCTAACAGTTAGGCGTGAGACC
>CAIGRL010311363.1:0-13672 GCA_903798325.1 Fraxinus xanthoxyloides
TTTAATAATATATTATTCATCAATCTATTATTTCAAAACATATTCTATACCAAAAATGGGATTCCAATAGTCCCATATTTTACAAGCAAGAAGTTACTTATCTTGAAAGTAAAATATGTGTAATAATTCCGACAGAGAAAAAGAACATTTATTTTAAACTTATAAGTAAAATTTTAAGCTTAACAATGTATGTATTTCAGTACCTCTCCCGCCAAAATATGGCTTTCCATTTCTGAAGAATTTTGAGACTTGAAACCCTCACAATGGATGCTCTGTACAACACGCATGTCAAGCTCCTAGCTTTCGACTTCCTGAAGCTCACCCCGCACCCCATGGATCCCTCAACCTTCTCTCGTAAAGGCACGCGGCTCTCACGTGCCGAGACTATCGGGTTCGTGGTAACCCGGGATCTCAAACCCAACAAATTCCTAAGATTCACCATTGATGATGGTACTGGTTGCATCCATTGTATCCTTTGGCTCAACCAGCTCACTTCTCCTTACTTCTCAAGGCGTAACCCATCAGATGTTCGGTTAATTGCCGATTTGGCGGCGAAATTCGCGTCAGAAATCCAGCTTGGGGTTTTTGCAAGAGTGCGCGGAAGAATCACAGGATACAGAGGTATGGTTCAAATTACGGTTTCTGATGTGGTCATAGAGAGGGATCCTAATTCCCAAGTTCTGCATTGGTTGGATTGTATTAGATTGGCTCGTAAATGCTATGATAAACTTTGTAAGAATACTGTTTGATAACTAGAAACACTAGAATCGAGTTTTGGATATGAGCATCATGTTTTGTATTATTGAATTGCTATTCTGGTCTGGGCCAGTTAAATTGGTTTGTGTTGTGTTCATTGCAATTCCATAGTAATTTTATGAGGATTTCAGTTTTCGTGGATTATACATTTTTTTTTTCTTTGGGATATAATAGTGTTTTACTATGTGCTATTTATAATTACATAATAGTACCTAAAGTGAAATACGAATAATTTCTTTCTCCTCGTTCCCTAACACCTCGTGTCCTGGACGTAAAGGGGTTCGATTTTGGTGTTTTTGAAGACAGGTGCTTACCACCATTAAGTGCAAAATCAACCAAGCCCTATTCTCTATAATCTTGGAGCAAGTTATATGAATCTTCTTTTGCCATTCAGTTCTATTAATTATAAAATCTTTATGGCAACTACAACAAACTAAGTCTTATTCTCAATAAATTTGGTGTGAGTTATATGACTCTTTTTCCGCTATTCGGTTTTGTAATTATTAAATCTACTACGATAGGCGTGTTAGTTTTGGTGTACTCCTCACTCTTGTGACTTGCTCGACTGCAACTAACGGACCCAATTAACTGCTTCGACAAATATACAGAGAAATAATGTACAGTGAAGGGAGATGTAGTTTGGGAGTCTCCCTTGGGGGTGGACATGGTCCTGGGATTGCAGACCCAAGAATCATCCTGCTGCACCAACCCAGCAATTTATTGAGATATATCCAATCATCATAGACATACCCTTTAAATGTTTGCTACATATAGAAATCACTGTCTCTGCTCTTCTCCAATTGCCTTTAGTGATTGATGCTGTACTCGTGAGCCAATCTTGAGGAAGTATTATTGTTTGATTAGGCATTGGCAGAATTCATCTACCCCATTTCCCCTTTGCTAGTAAAATCGAAAGCCTAGGTGAATGTATGGATAGTGGAGCCAATGTTTTCTTTACAAGAAAACCACGTGAAAATATCTCGTGTTCTTTTATTTGAGTTCATCTACTAGTTGATTTTGTATGTGGCTTGTGTACTTTTGTTATATGTCGAAATAGGAGACGTTTTAATCGGTAATTGTTCCTGCCAACATCATGTATGATTGACGTTGAAAATCTACTAACGGGAATGGAGTTATTGCTAGGTCACTTTCAAACCTGCAAAACAGACACCAGGTTAGTTTTCTTTTGTGAAAATCAATATCTTGTCTTACCAAGTGTTAGGTCATTAATTAGGAACTTCCAATAATTTCATCTGTACTATTGTTATTGAAATTCTAAGATCAAAACATCCATATATTATTGTGTGACAAAGCAATGCTGGATGCAAGTATCTTACTCTATTGACTATAGTTGGGCGCAGCATATGTGTCACCAAACTCTTGACTTTTGGTAGGTGAAACCAATTCAGCAAGATAAACATATTTCAATTTGAATTTAGGTATAGAAATTGGCCAGTTGATAAATAAAATAGATCAGTTTGTGGTGGCAGCAACTGGAGCTATCTCAATATTCAAGAATCATCCATGTCCATTTCCTGCAAGAAAATAAAACAAATAAATAATAGAAAAAAATAAATCCAATAGCCTAGTTGCAAAGTGGTAGTTATGGTTGAAGGAAGATATAAACATAATGAAAAAGACAGGCAAAAAATGATTTGATGGGCTATCTATGAAGGTATGATATAGGATAGGAAAATGAAAGGCAGGAAATATGGTGATAAGATTTTCTGGCTAGGTCAATGCTAAAAATAAAATTCATAAGTTTTTGGTGAAAATTTGTGCCTCATTTTTACTCCCTTTGGTGAAAAGTTTCACATCAATTTGAACAGGTCTTTTTCTTTATATTTATAATATTTGGCTTTCTTGTGTTAGCTGATGTGCATTTAAGATTATTGTTTTTCAGCCAATTCAAATGGAAACTGGCAAACTATCTTCCTTTTCTTTATCTTATTTGAGTTGGGAATTTTCCTCCGTCTATTTTTTTTCATGGTCCGTTTCAACATGTTGACAGTAACCCTAAAATTTTATTACATGTATGATATGAATCTGTATGCATATTCATATTGGGACATCCATACTTGAGATGTATATGTAGCAATAAACTAAAGAGAATACTGTTAAGGAATTTGCCTAGTTGACATTGGGGAGTAGATTAGGGGGTTTTGTACGGACCCAAAAGTCAACTGTAAAAGAAGAATTGGAGGTGAACTCAATAATTGAATGTTTGTTTGGTACATAATATTAGTTAGAGATTGTCAACTTTTTCAAAAAATCACATAAAACTCAATAACTAAATGTTTGTTTGGTATATAATATTAGTTAAAGATTGTCAACGAAATTTAAATTTTCTTTATAACAATATAGTTTGCCTTTTCGAACAAGTAACGGAAAAAGACGATGGAAAATCTGCGAGGAGGGTAGAAGTGACAAGAAAAGATGTTTGGCTTAAGCTAGAAGTTAAACGCTGAAAATGGCAAATAACTCTCTAGAATATGAAAGGGATACTTTGCTTATAGTACAAATCAAATTCACTTCATTCCTTTGTCTACCCAATATTTCTCCCAAACTGAAATCTAAAGTCTACTTCATTTTTATCAATTTATTGTTAGATATTATAAGAAATCTAAAAATAATTAAATTCCTAACGACCACAGTATATCATATTAGTGGTTTATCTATCTATTTATCGTTTGACATGTTCTATTAAGAATTTAAGATTGTGTCACTTGTCAATACAGGTTTAGACAACACAAGATACCACCTTCTAAATTTCGTATGTTAGTGTCAGATTTACTTATTGACGTATATTCACATTCTTTATCTTAACTATTTATAATATTCTCACGCATTTATGTTTGTACGTTTGCGCGAGTTTTTATTAGACACAGACAACCTCCCACAATTTTTTTGTAAGCATATAGCTCATTTGATAATGACATTTTGTTTTATGTTTTTCTTTTTCATTGTCGTTACAATGCATTATAGTACAAATTTAGAAAATGTTTTCCCAAAGTATATTGGAAAAAAATGTTCACCTCTATTTGTAAATGCGATATAGCTTGGAATTTCAACTATTTGAGCATATGAAGATGCGTTTCTCCTTTCAATAATTGAAAATGGCTGTTGAAACTTGAAATAATCCATCATAATTGTCCCCACGTTATCAACGTATGTGCTTTCAATTGATTTCTATTTGAAATAATCCAAGTTGTGACATGAGTTGATGGCTTCCTTGAATTTGACAAATCTTCATTTATTATAATAATTAGTAGATCATGTTTTGTTCGTCTATAATTTTATTGATTTAGTGAATTCTTCTATTTAAATCGACTTGACAAATATCTTGATTAACTTAGTCATTTGTAACAAAACATGTAGTATACATACAAGACACGACCAGTAATATACAATGAAATAGGCTTATGAATCTTATTTTTTCTACAAGAAAAAGAAAATAGAGACGCCACGGAAGGAAAAAAATAAAATTCCCCGTTGTTCATGTTCGTAAAGCATATCCATGCATGCATTAAAAAGCAATGTTTGGAAATCGGGTTGTACATTGACATAGAAAAGATAAAGGATCAAATGGTCAAATTGATAGCGAAAGAATCGTATAATTAAATAAAAGCAAAATTTTGGAACTAAAAGGTAAAAACCACTAAATTGGAGATGATCTATGGGTAAACGCATCAATTTTAAATTCGTAACTTTTACATAGTACGATTGAATTTTAGACCATCTCTTGATTTTTCTTGTCATAATGTTATGATCGATCCCATTCTTATAATAATGTTTGGAAATTGGTTTTAAAATGCTGATTCACTTTAAACCTAATATTTTTACAAATGATTGGAAGATAATCCAATCCAATCATAAACTTGTTCCCATTCTCGTTTGCATCAATATTCATTCCTAACATAACAAACAAGGAGGCTATTATTAATTATTAGGATTTGCCAAATGAAAGCACGTAGCCTACCAAATAATCCACCTTGTAATTTTTCTTTCATTTCTTTATTGCAAATTAAATGGCATGGGAAACAATATGGGAGGCCACAAACAACCCCTCCAACATGCAAATCTAGTGCGTGTTTGGCTAAGCTTATAAAAAGTACTTATAATTAAGTTTAACCTAACTATAAATACCCTATTTGGTACGGATTAAAATCAAATTTTAATTTAAGTCAAAGTCAAACAATCAATATTAACCACATCTTTCATGAGTCTAACAGCTTTTCAACCACATTTTTTAAAAATTTCTATCACAATCTACTAAAATTCTAATTTTAATCCTCACCAAACACCTTCTAAGTAAAATTTGTAGTAACTTTTGGCTAAAAGTTAATTAAAATATTAGTCCTGACCTTATTGTCAAAATAACTATGGGGTAGGGGCTATTGTAAGAACACTACTACACTTACAGTCATTAGATGACTGTAAATTTTACAGTCCTCTCTAATTAATTAGTGGGTTCCACACTAATTAGAGAGAGCTCTAATGTCTGTATAGGTAGGATTTTTCCTATTGTAAACCACCCTTTTGATTTTGGGTAAGAGGAACTAAAAATCCCCCAACTAAGCTCGAGTGAATTTTACAAAAAATAAAAGAACAAAAAATAAATTAACATACCGAAATTTGTTTTGAAACGAGTATCACTTAAAAGTAAGTTCAAGTTACTTTTGAAATTAGCCAAACATGTAGTTAGATAATTCTTGAATCCTATAGTATAATTGGTGGACCGAATCTACCATGGATAGGGGTTTGTTAGGGATTCCTAATTGAGAGATTATTTGAACTAATTAAATCCCTCCTTGGAGTGTTTTGCCGTCAACTTGATTAGTTTAATCCTTGGATTAATTAAACTAATACACCTACTTGATTTCAAATAACCTTGAAAATATGAAAATAGAGACCAAGTTTTAGACCAGACACGGTCTCCCACATGTAGCATGTGGATTTAACATAAATCCAAGAAAATTACTTTGTTCTAACTAAGGTAAAATATTCATTTAAATTGGAGTTGCAAAACCCTAGGATGGCGTGGGCTTGGGGGTGAGGTAGCGCGGGGTGGGGTGGGGGATAAGGACTAGGTACCTTGAATGGCCAAACAAGATCCTACATGAATGTAATTTTAAGTACTTTTTGAGTGAAGGATTCTTCAAAGCACAAGAAAAGCAAAAAACGCACACTAACCTAGGCATAAGCTTAAATCTCATGTTGTAATAACAAAAACCCCTTAATTTGGGACTATTGCCTTTCGGTCCCAAGACAATTAGTCCGATTTGACCCAAAAGAACCTTAAAATTGCTTTACAAAGAGACATATTGTTCTTGTTTATAGATACACAAATGATACGTTTGAAAATTAGTTATATAGATTGATCAGTCGTTAAATAGTATTAAGGAAGAAAATAAGTTAAAATTGTGCTTACTCAACTCTGTCGTCGTATACATTATAATGTCATGTGTCACCCTAGTTGAGTTCCCTAAAGATTTTCTAAACCCAAAATCTGCATTGGAGACAGCCATTCCATACACAAATTCCATTTGCCAAAACCCAATAAAGCAAATAAATAGATTTTTCTCAAAAACCCAGTAATCCAGGCTGGAAAACATTGATTTTTTTTATTTACATACAAAAATTGCCCATATAAATACACAAGATTGTGTGAACTTTACTGACCATAATTTTTTTTTCCTTTTCTTAAAAAAATCAAGGTAAAAATAAAGCAATTTCCAAACCAAAACTCTGCAATACACAAAAAATCATTTCTTGAACACTTCTTTTACATCCTTAAATTGCTTTTTCAGATTTCTTCCTCTTGTTGGCGAGCACTGCTTGGTTTTTAGATAAAAAAAACTTTGCTGACCGCGGGCAGTCCTGAAATCAAAGGAAAAGGACTCCGGGCAGTCCCATTCCATTCCACCCCCTTAATTCGGGCCAGGGCCCTTTGCAGTTTTTGCTCCGAGGCAAAATACCTCGAGAAAACACACACACAAACACACACCTCTGCCTGCACTTTATTCTCTTCAAAATTCGATACTTTGCCCTGTGCTCAGAACGAGGTTTTGAGAAGAGAACACTTTCTTTTTCCCTTAAAACCAAAAGGCCATATTTCTACATTTTGTCTACGGGTGAATTGATAATCACATTCTGCATTGTCCTGTTTCTGTATTAGAATCTAATAGTCTTCTTTGTTTCTTTTTCACATAACAAAATTTCCAGCTTTACTTTTGTGGATTTCTCTTGTTTCCATAAACCAAGAAATCAGAATGCCAAGAAACTTTATTTTCTTCCATCCCTCTGTTGTCTTCTCTTCGTTAGCTGAAATACCCTGAAGGGATTTCCCCTTTTTCTTTTCAATTCCTGAGAGATATCAAGAAATTTTATTGGTAGTTGTTCATATGAATTAGTGATACAATGAGAAATGAGAGCTCCAAGAGAAGCAAGGTGTGTTAAAAAAATATGCAAGTGCACTGATTAATTTTCTTGCTTTTAAGATTTCTAATTTTTTGTGTTTGTTGACTTAGCTTTCTTGGCCTAAAACACTGGTGAAGAAATGGTTCAACGTCAAGAGCAAAGCTGAGGATTTTCATGCTGATGACATCATTTATGGAAGTAATTAATATTATCTCAATCATCTCTTTAAATGATAAATCTAATTTTCCCTTCTGAAAAAAACTGAATCTTTTGCTTCTGTATTCGTTATTAGAATTTATTAAGCAATTATTGTTTCCTTTTTTGCTTAATCTGGATCAATTTTTTTCTGAAAGCTGGATTATAACGAGTCTTAACATTTTTAATGTGCTGAGATTTCTTTGTTTTTATTATTCCTTTCTCCCAAATTCTCAAGATTTTCAATTTCAGAAGTAAGAAGTATAATATTTTGTTATTGTGTTTCTCCAAAGGTGGGTGTTCTGTTGTAAACAGTTAATGATACAGCTTTAATAACTTTAAATTTTTGCCTTTTCAGGTGTTGGTGAAGAATGGAGGAACAATTTCTCAGAGAGGGAGGCATGCACTATCAAGAAAAGTATAACAGGTTATCTTTTGGACCACACAATATTATTAGCCATTGTTCCCAATACAAGCTTCAAAAATGAGGGGAAAAAAAAAGTTCTTTTTTTTTCCTGATTTTATAATTTTGTCTAATGCTAGTTCTTTTTCCACTGTTGAATTGATAGAGAAATCGACTAAACGGATTTCTGATCGCGTTCGACGAAGTAAGATTGACCTTGATGCCTCCCAAATCACAGATGTGCACAACTATAAGTGTGTTCTTCTTCTAGCCTCTTGTTATTTCGCTAATTCTATTTTTCTCACAGTCTAGGAGCGGGTTACAATAAATTTTTGTAATGCATATTGAAATAGGATCTTTGTGGCAACATGGAATGTGGCTGGAAAATCTCCACCCAATTATTTGAATCTTGAAGAGTGGCTACACAACTCACCTCCTGCTGATCTTTATGTTCTTGGGTGAGTAACTTTGTCATTAACTATGTATCTTTGCCTTTTTTGTTGATTGTAGGATAAACATATAATTAATGGAAGTCTCTTTTTATTATCACTTTTAGGTTTCAAGAAATTGTTCCTTTAAATGCTGGTAATGTCTTGGGAACAGAAGATAATGGTCCGGCTAGAAAATGGTTAGCACTTATTAGGAAAACTCTAAACAGTCTTCCAGGCAACAATGGTGGCTATCATACACCTTCACCAGTTCCAGATCCAATTGTTGAAATAGATGCTGACTTTGAAGGAACAAGTAGAGAAAAAGCTTCCTCTTTCTTTCAACGTCGTTCGTTCCAATCATTGAGCCGTAGTATGAGAATGTTGGATTGTGAAGTGTCAATGCCACAGCCTAGACTAGATCGTCGATTTAGTGTTTGCGATAGTAGATTTAGTGTTTGCGATCGGGGTATCTTTGGAGATAGACTGACCGATTATGACCCCAATGTCGGATGGGATGGTTCATCTGATGATGAAAATGGGCTGGACGATTCACCTTATATCACACAGTACTCACCAAATTCATACGGTGGTTCTGTCCCGATGGAGGAAAGGGACAGACAACCTGGGCAGTCTAGGTATTGTTTGGTTGCAAGCAAACAGATGGTTGGGATTTTTCTCACGGTATGGATAAAGAGTGATCTGAGAGATGCTGTTCGAAATCTGAAGGTTTCTTGTGTTGGCAGAGGATTGATGGGTTATCTTGGAAATAAGGTATGCATCCAACTTATTTGAAAACATACCGTCCATAGATAAGCCAATGCAAATATCTCATTGTATTAAAATTTCCAGGGTTCAATTTCAATTAGCATGTCTTTGCACCAAACGAGCTTCTGCTTCATCTGTAGTCATTTAACCTCTGGAGAGAAGGATGGTGATGAGTTGAGGAGGAATTCTGATGTCATGGAAATTTTGAGGAAAACAAGGTTTCCACAAGTTCACGGAACGGGGGATGAGAACTCCCCTCAAACAATCCTTGAGCATGAGTAAGTTCCTCATCCTTAACTTGTCATGCTTGTTCAATATTTTTTTTGGCTTTTGTTTAGAAGAATGAAGTTCAAAGTCTAAACCATCTTTATGTTTCTTGTAGTCGAATTATATGGCTTGGGGACTTGAATTATCGAATAGCCCTCTCTTATCGATGTGCAAAAGCTCTCGTGGAGATGCGTAACTGGAGAGCTTTGTTAGAAAATGACCAGGCAAGTAAACAGAATTCCTTTTAAGGAACATCAAATTTATTTTCATAATATGTGGACTTTGACAAGTATATGGATTAAATTGACACCGTCGATCTTTTTCTCAACAGCTACGGATTGAGCAGAGACTGGGACGTGTTTTTGCTGGATGGAATGAAGGAAGAATATACTTCCCACCAACATACAAGTATTCAAATAATTCTGACAGATACGCTGGGGAGAATATGCACCCCAAAGAGAAACGAAGGACGCCTGCATGGTAATACTTCCTTTTAGAAAAAGTACAGGCAAACATAACAAACACGCACTTATTGTCTTAAGTGGATCTTTTCTATACATCGCTGATACTGTGTTTTCATGGATAAAGGTGTGATCGGATATTGTGGCATGGTCGAGGTATTCATCAACTATCGTATGTCCGAGGAGAGTCTAGGTTCTCAGATCATAGACCAGTTTATGGTATTTTTTTGGCAGAAGTTGAGTCTATAAACCGTAGCCGATTCAAGAAAAGCACGAGTTATTCCAGCTCCAGGATTGAGGTTGAAGAGTTGCTACCTTACTCTTATGGATATGATGAACTAAATTTCTACTGAGAATGTATCTGCAAATTGAGTACTTTAATGTTGGACCTATCAACAAACATGAGAAAAGGGACTGCTAAGCAAGTAAGTTTTCTTATACAGATTGCACAACTCAAATTGCATCTGTATCACGAATACACACTCATAGAAAGGAAAATAAAAAAAACTAAATCTTTACAGTTTTTACTTACTGACTCTTGCATGTTTTATACGGATAGGGCATAACAACGGTCATCGGCCTGAACAGCTTTGTCTTTGGTTCGATCAGAGTTATCCTCTAGTAACTCAGGTAATTTACAAGGTCTCTTGTCTCAATTTTTCGCCATTTTTATCCTGCTAGAGTTGTAAAGTGATTGATATCTTTATACATTCGCAATTTTTTCTTCATTTTGATGTTGATCTGAGAATTTTATGATGGTTCTATATTTGCAGACGAGCCACAAAATGATGCCCTTATCTGTGACAAAGACATTGATTTTGTACATTTTGATAGATGGTTAGTAATTGTCATAGTCATTTTTTCTCTTTCCTAACAACCCTCCATTTTTTCTAATTCTTCTGGTGATTTTGTCTTATCAGGTTCTAAACTTCGTAAATAGTCGCTAGCAACACTGGCCTTCCATTCATTTCTTTTGTCACCATCTTTTCACCCTGCACATTGTAAATTTGGCATCAAGAACAAGAATTTTAGGATCACTACGAATAATTAGGTAAGAAAATTTATTGCTTGTTTTTCCCTTACACCCATGTATACCTACCAAGACACGAACGGTATAATAACAATAGTTGACTTTTGCAGGATGCTTTTGTAGTATGAGAAGAACAAATAACTTGGTCGAATACACTCAAGGACTCTAGAGGAGTTTGCTTTTTACAAATTATGATGTTCTGTCGTGATCGCCTTACGGACATGGGCAGATAGGCATTTCAGGTTGCTAATGAATAAAGGAAAAGTTAAAAACCATACTATGATATCAAGATTCCTATCCTGTAGCAATCAATGAATAAATACTGAAAAGTTGAGCATTTTACTGAAAAGATAAAGGCATTTCTTTGATGATCACTGTTATTTCATACTCCTTTTTCTATTGAGTGTGCAAATTCTGTAAATTTTGGCAGTCTATTGCAACTGTTTGCTTATAGCTAGCTTTTTTCTTAATGGAGGGGACACAAGCACGAAAGTGTGGAACTTGAAAAAGTATGAAATGTGGCTTTACAACAGCCAAATCTTGGAATCTCTTGTTATTATTGTACTTTGGAATTTCAAGTTACATTCCATTACCTTTAACTTGAGAGCCATGTTTGTTGGCCAATCTACCCACTTTAGAAAGTATGGTATGTTCGATTAACTCTGGATTAGACTGTACTGAACAAATTTTTTTAAAAAGAAGAAAAAGTTAAAATTTCGTTAGTTGTAGTGTTTTATATGCTCATATGATCTAGTATTATTGTACATTAAAGCATGTTTGTGAGTTTGCTTATAAGTTGTTTAAATTATAAATAGATAGATGTGTAGTATTGTGAACTTCATAAAATATGTTTGATAAAAAAGTAATTTAAACAATTATAAATAGTAGCCAAACATGTTAAATTGAGTATCTTCTATATTTTCTTATGCAGGATCAACATATTTTTACATATTATAATACTATAATAAATCATCTCATCTAAAATTTGAGTGTTTTGTGATCCACATAAAAAAAAAAAACTTGTTAATATGTAAAATAAATGAAATGGTAAGTACAATTTTACAGGGGAAAAAATGGGAATAAAGTGATGTGGTGACATCTGTTACAAAAATCTATGGAATATTTATAGTGAATGGGGGGTGGCAATGGAATGGAAAAATACAAAAGAAAATGTTTCGATGTTTCCAAATTCCAAGTTTTAGGAGAATCCGACAAAGCCTGTTTGGATGTGACATTTGGAATTTTTACTTTTTTTCTTGCTTTTTTTTACATTGGAAATTGCGAATTCTTATCCTCCTCCTCTGCGTTCAAACTTGTGGTTGTTTGTTGTTCAATGTGGTCTAAATAGCAAAGTTTTAAAACTCGATTATAGTAAATGAAATCCAACGGATAACAAGAAAATAGTTTTTTTTTTTTTTTTTCTTCTTTCTGAAGGATAAAGATATTTGGCCAGGGTCACATGAGTTGGCCAGGATAGACTCTCGGCCAATAGGGGCACACCACACGGCCCCCCGAAATAGCAGGGTTCTTTTTTAGATAAATCGATCGATAATCAATTCTTCATTTGTTTTAATTATTACTAAATTTTAATCGATTCTCTATTTTAATAGTCAAACGGGTTGATTCAATCTGATCTTGACATCAACGATAAAATAGCAATTAAAAGACTCGAGTTCTTATTTTCTTGTGATGTATTTTTGAAAAATTGTACAAGACTTAAATATTTAATCAAAAAACTATATATAATTAGCTTGTAAAAAGTGGGTTGAAGACAATTAATATAAATATAGTTAGTTTTTTATATTATATTAATTAAAAAGTTAGAATAATTCAATGAATAGAATTGTAAATCCAATTCAAAGTTCCATTCTGACTTTGATTTAAGGTGACACTTTTATTTTATTAAAGAAGGGAGACAAAGATCCAAGTGGGGGTGGTGAGTTGCACCTTGGTTTCCAATTTTTGGACAACACCATTGCCGTTTAATTAATTCTATTAAAAGCTATCCTATCCTCATACTATAATGTTTCTTTTTGGATCAATTCACAAGTGTCAAATCTTGACCACATTAATGTTCCTTAATTTTATTTGTAATAAGTTGTATAATAGAAGAATATGGGTAACACAAACCGACCAATCTCACTGGCAAAGCGTATTTCTCTTTTTGAGTTCATTGACTTGTGATGCTTTGTTCTTCTGGTGTTGATTCCGTAGTTTTAACATTCTATTAATCCAAACCTTTATTAGTAGATTTATTTTATACGATTTTCTCGATCGAACAGAGTTTTTCTAGTAAACAGAGTATGACTTTGATTAAGGAGCCTCGAATAGACCAAGTAAAGTAGGGTGTGTTATAGAAGAATTCGAATAATATACTCTGTATAATAGAAGATTTCGAGTAATAACATTATATATACACTAACGGCAAATTGATAACAATTAATCTTTCATTCAACTATTAGAGGTTTCAGTCAGTGAATTGAATAATAGTAAACATTATGAAGAGAAAACAATACGAGAAACAAAATAATGTTAAATACTGCATATCAAACGTGTCTTTCGTGTTGTTTCTTCACTAGCCATATAATATAAAAATCCCTTGTAATCTCTTCTCCAGTACTCACATGCTCTGAGCGACATGGGTATAATTAACATAATTGTAAAATGTATGTCAGAAGCATTATAAGAATTTTGCAAGTGGTTCTGTGACACCCACGTTTTAGTCCGTGGCCGTGGGTTGATAATTTTTTTTTTCAGTGTTACGTTATAAAATCATGTTCTGCACCAAAGATTTGGACATCTTTGTATCTTATCTTTTTTGTTTTTATTTGTGTTTTGAGACTCGTGTTTGTGATACTGGTCAGTTTTGATGGAAAATCGAAAAAGATTATCAATTCAATCCATATACTTTATACAAATTCTTTTCTCATATAAATTTTAAACA
>CAIGRL010311377.1:0-10129 GCA_903798325.1 Fraxinus xanthoxyloides
TAAATTCAATTAAATGTGAAATTACGCAATTCATTTAATAACACTTAGTGCCACATATACTGGTATTGTAACATCAGTTGTATTAAATAACATTAATTTGGATGTGCCACATATACTGGTATTGTAACATCAATTGTATTAAATAACATTAATTTGGATGAAGATAGTCGGGATGAATAGCATTATTCTTTTAAGACATATTTGTGTAAGAATATTTTATATTTTAGATCAAACAAAACAGTAACTTAATCTTTGCTCATTAGTTGAAACTAGGTGAATTAGGGAAATGACATGGAACCGAACATTAACATTGTGTGACATATATTTGTATACTCTAAATTAAAAGATGTGCCGATAGTAGCTCTTGAATTACATGTAACATGTTCACCCTTCCGACCTAGCATGTTATGACATGTTTGATGTTAAATGATACTGAATAAATAAGGGGAACAAATTTAAAATTTTTATTTAAAATAGTTCGTACAAAATTTGTGTAAAAGAGAATAGATGTATTTAGGGAATATTTCGATGTTTCGATAGTGTAACTGACCTCAGAGGACATATCAGCAACTAAAGGGGCAACCGCCGCAGCACCGCCCAATCGACTCATGCTAAGAACCTGAATGGAAAAGAAAAAAAAGCATTGGAATTTTACATCAATTGTACTTCATGTATATCATGGCGTACACCAAATTTTACACTTTGACACATGATAATATACTATTGGTCAATTTAAAATTTTTTTTTTGAACCAATCATTTGTTGATAACAATAATAATGTCAAACATGACATAGAAATCCATTTTACTTGCCTGGCCCTGAAACTGGTCGAATTTGTCAACCAAAAAGAATCTCATTACAAATTTTTAAATCGAATAAATAAATAAATAAAAATTACTGTTTTTCAAAGTAGAGAGAGAAAAGGAGAGTACTTTGACTTGAAGCTGGAGGAATTTTACATAGTCTATGATCTCATCAAGCATCGAGGCCTTGTCCGTCTGTCATTCCATACACCACATGTCATTAATTATAAAAATTAACAATAATTATTTAATAAATACGAGTTATACGTTTAATGAATTACCTTATTAGCATTAGGTACAAGCTCCTGCAAAGCCTTCATTCTCTCCGCAATTCTCTCTCTGCGTAACTGCTCACCCAAATTTCATATTCAAGAATCACAAACAAACTCAAGAGAAAATGACAAAAATGGTTAAATCAATCGAAGAATTAAATCAGAAAAAACAAAATAATTGTAACTGCTTTTGTACTACATCATTGTACATACTCTTTCGGCGATGCTGTGAGGATCTGTGGCCTGTCCTCTCCTTGCTCTCACCCTCTGCCTAGGCTGCGCCGGCGTCCCTCCTCCTGTTGAACCACTTGCCGCCGGCTGATTCATCGACGGAGCCGCTGTTGCTCCATAATTCTGTATCACTCCATGTAAAAACATAAATAATTATGCATACTCGAGTTTAAATTTGCATAAAATGCAATAACCTTGAATATTTGAAAACCTGAGGGTGGTGAAAATGTTGAGATTGATTTGCAGTTTGGCCGAGAGATCCAGTGAATCCGTTGAATAAACTTTGCATTGATGTATCATTACCCTGTATTGAGATAATAATCATTAGTCAACAACAAAAAATTTCCCGGCGGTTCAGTAAAATAATAAATATAAGGTTTCTTCGTCTTCTTTGATAGAAAAAGAATTAAAGAAGCAAAAAGCTGACCGGATTAGCAGATTGGAGGGAGCCGTCAACAACATCGGTGTGATCACCATTATTATTAAGACTTATAGGCATCTGCAGGAGCCCACTCTCGCCGCCGGAGGCCCCAGTAGGCGACTGAAGCCCGTTTCCGGCAAGCCCTCTGGACAGCATCAACTGCTGCTGAAGCATCAAGGCTTTGGCCGCGCCGCTGCTGATCTGGTGCTGCCTCAGCTTTGAAACCAACTGCGCCGACTGGTCATCAAATTGGCTAAGCAAACTCGAAGGCGGCGCGTGGTCGGCTCTAGCCGCGACGGAGGACACATCCCAGTTAAAATTGGAGATGGAAGATGGAATAGACGACATCATTTGTTCGAGGAAATCATCATGCGACGACGTCGGATCGAAGTGGGATGACATCTGTGGTTGACCGTTTTGATGATTTTGCAATTCTTCGAGTGACTGCTCTTGGTTCAGCAAGGAATTGATGTTCATGGCTTCCAATTCTCTACAGACTACAACCAGACCAGGTTGCATATAACGAAACTCAAACCTTAAATTTCACAAAGGGGTTTATGGAGCAGTCGTTTCCCAATTACGAGAAAGACAAGAAAGTATGAGAATCATGCTTGAATTTTGGAAAATCTCAGAATATTTATCGAAATGAGTCATTTGCAGCAACAAATAGCCAAACCCAGTATATATTTTATCTGTAACCTATACATACATATACATATAGACCCTTCTCTCTAGCTTAAATGATTGGTTAGCCATTTTCACGCTAATGGATGAGAGTGTGAAAACCCTAGGTCTTTTGGTCGGCCAGTCGCGTTAGCTTCGCTTTCAACCCTAGTGTGAATTGTCAATACTACCCATCCATTCTTCTTCCAACGCGGTTTTATGTATTTCAAATCCCACACTAATATTTTAGTTACAATGAAAGTCCTACCCACTTATCTTGTTCATCGTTGACGTAAATTTACAATTTTTGACAATTTAATATTGAATTATCAAAAATTATATATTCGATAGGTGATTTGATAATTATAGACATGTTTTATCCAATCCATCATGTCTAGAAGATCATTTATAATGAAAGTTCTTAATTTTTTGATAGATCTCGTTATATGTACATAAATGATTACATAATGTTAGATTACACTCTACCATTTGTCAATTTAAAAATATAGTCAAGAGGCAAGTAAGTTTATTTACACGCATCTAATGAAATTCGAGCATAAATTATCATTAAAGATTAGATGTACGTATTAATCGAAGGTTTGAAGATCAGAATTTGATAAAAAGAATTAGATGTTAATTGAATCAAAACATTTCTTTCCCATTTATGACATATTGCTCGTGTAAATTTTTTTAAGTATTTACTTTTCACCGAAATATAACTTCTTGGGAAAAAAATCTAAATTTTAATTTTTTATTTGAATAAAGAAATATATATTTCTATTAAGGGGGGAATTGATTGATCTATATTCAAAATTAACAATATTCTAGGATTAGGTAAATAGATAATGAGGGTACTTCACTTGTGCAATTATCAAAAAGATTGATTAAAAAGTTAAATTGTTGAGTAATATTATGTAATAATTATATTTTAAAATCATATTCAGCTCATAGAATTAAAAATGACAATAATAAAATAAAAAAAAGGAATTTAATTTCTTCTTTTTCAATATGACGCCATAAATATATTAAATAGATTGTTTTTCTTAATTGTAGCTCCAAATCCGTTGAGTTCGTTTGGATTATTATACCAAATTAATTTCGATTTTCTATGATTATACTGGATAGAAAGTTCAACAGGCTGCAATCTTGAGTGTTTGGACTTAGATGTCGGCAATTAGAGATCGTTACAGCTCATTTGAGCACTAGAAGGTCCTATTAACAACATAATTTCACATTATGCAAAAAAAAAAAATTATATAAGCTTTTAGATTCTAATCTCAAATGAGTCACTTATTGTTGCGAGAAAAACTCATTAGAAGAGAGAAAGTCTTCGATACTGTCAACTTTAAAATGTATATATTACTTAATAATAAATTAGTAAAAAAATAATTGTTTACCGAATAATCTTAATTCATTGAATAAAACATCATAAAATAATTTCTAAAATTTCAAACAAAACGCGTTTTTCAATTTTCTATTTTGATAAATAATTTTTCAAAATAATAAATCAAACGTATTTCCTGTAATCTTAATACATGCTCCCAGAACCGAAAACTGATAATGAATTCAAAGCTAAAAAATTGAAACTCAAAAAAAGTAGGGCCTTATATTCAAACGTGACACTTTGGGTAAACATCAATAGCTTATACACTATTGACTCACCCCAAGTGAAAATTTAAACGATTATATCTTCAATTCCCCCCGCATGCAAGCCATATAATTATTATTTTTTTAAGGCACATTAAGAGAGACTTTTTGTAAATGATTAGAGGCAACATGTAACATGTTAGCTCAAATATAATACAAGTTATTGTACTGTATCGAATTATCTCATCTAAAATATCTTAAGCGGTTAGAAATCGAGCAAACTTGAAATTATATCTTTAAGATCGCTAAGACGTATTATAAAAATATCGAACAATATTAAAAAGAAAAATGTAAGACATAATATCGATCCATTTTTCAGTCATATATTATATCCTAGCTATTATACATACAATAATTGAGTTCTGTATTCATTATTCTTTGATTTGTAATAGGAAAAGAAGTAGACTAACTTAATTCTTTGTCAGTTTTTCACTTTGACCATTAAAAGATTGCATCATAATTTGTTGAACAGCACTATGAGTAAAGAAAAAATAAATAGAAATCAACAGAAAATACACTTGGAAGGTTTTTATTGGGAAAAAAGAGGCAAACAGGGCGCTGCTATTCAAATTCTGTGGAAAAACCCTTACCTGCAGCTTTATTGTAATATGTTATTCTGACACTCTGATGGAGGAACAGACAAGAAAGTTAACCAAAATTATCAAATTGAGATGATCATATGATCAGCACAACATATGGATCTCTCATATCCTCATTAATACAGTGGTCCATTCTGATTATTTTCTGCATAAGCTGCTTACTTTTATTAAATTATAAGTAACGAAGCTTCACTAGTTACTCACTTCTGCATTTGTTATCTTGGGACTACAAAAATCCTTCTATTTTATTATTATTATTAATTTTTTCTTTTTTTGCACCTTTATATTTCCCATCTTAAAATTTTCCTTCCCAATCGCCCTTTAAACTATGATTTTAATTTTTAGTAGTCGAGGAATTACCTCTCAATAAATGTTCATGTTGTGAATGGCCTTCAAGATTATGTCAATCCATTGCGGCTCTCACGACGACAATTTTCAAAACCATTCAATTCCCGTAAATCAAGACTATCATTGCAGATTTCACACAGTGTTCTTTGGGAGAACAACTTTCGTTTGTAACTTTTGGTGGAACAAAAGACAACGAGCTTTTGAAGTTGTTAGGATTGGTACCACTTGTTGTGACACCAATCATCGAATTGATATGTTGAAATTATATGACAAATAACAATGAAATATATGATCAAGTAAAAGAATAAAAGAAGACAAAAATATGATAGAGGAATTATGAGATTTTATTGCTTCAAAAATAATGAGGAAGAAAGAAAAATATACAATGATCCTAAAAGCTAGTAATCATAAATCTCACACTATGAAATTGTATATAAGAGCATAATATTTATAGGAAACATGTAGGGGACGTTCAAACCCTTTGGTAGAGTTGTTGATGAAGTAGGATGCCAAAAACTAAGTCCAAAACGAAGCATGAGAAAAAAAGGCGAAAAAACACACATTCGGGCCCGAAAATTTGTTGGGGGCCCGGGCCACGGTGCCAGGGCGCCGGGGGTTCTGCCCTTAATTTCATTGTGGCACTGCGGTGCCATTTCCTTGGCGTTGTGGCGCTTGTCTATCGGGTTAATACTCCATAAAGTGTCTTTTACCATCCAAAAGTCCTCCTTCAAGTCAAACTCCTAATTATCATTGAAATTTGATTTTCAAAACTTAGAACTATACAAACCTAAATAGTTTAAATTTTCCTCCAATCATCTAAACATCAAATTTCCAACTCCCAATGTGCTTCGAAAATAGAACTTCAACTTGACTTAGGACTCCAATAGCATTCTAAACTTAAATTCTTTATGACGTGCACTTCAATTAAAATTTTTCAATTACTTCAACAAAGGAATTTGAGTCACACTCAAATTCTAACAATCTCCACATTGATACGAATTCCACCAAAGAATGAACTGACTTCTTCAACAATAATCAAAACTTAATTTCTCCAACAAAACACAAAATACAAAATACTTTATCTTTTCCAATGAATCCAAGCACTAGTTTGCAAAATTACTTTAGATTCCAAAAAATCATAATGATTTTGAATTAACCAAAATGAGCTGTAACACACCCCCCAAAGTAGAATCATTACCGAATGTTTTTACAGAAGGCCCCTTGCTAGATTGTACACCTTCTACTTCACTTAAAGCATGCTCAACAAAATCAACATCCACATACCTTGTTCCACTGGGTCCATCTCTAGCAATTGAATACAATGACACCGCAGTGATGGTGGCAAAGCGACATTATTCATATCTCCTGAACTTCACTGAGCAAGATTCTTCAAATCTGACCCTCTATAAGCTCATAAAGGTATTGTACCAATCTAAATACCCACCACAGTACTGTACATGTGTTGATTGACTTTTCTAGATTCTATACGACTCTGCAAGATGTATAATTGAGATACTTTCCGTCCCTCCAATACAACTGGACACCCTTACAAACCTTTAAAACTCCACCTCCACCAAAAAACTCATAACCCTTTGAGTCAAGGATAGACAACGAGATGAAATTCTTTTTCAAATCTGGAACATGTCGAACCTGACCAAGTGTTCTAATTGTCCCATCCAAAAGTTTCAATCTGATTGTACCAATTTCAGCAACCCAACAAGATGCGTTATTTCCCATAACCACGACACCTTTGAAAACAGTTTCATATGTAGTAAATAAGTCCTTATTAAGACACATATGAAACACACATGCTGAATTAATAATTCAATCCTATTCCGATTTAGACTCAATGTCAGAAATAACTAAGAGTTTTCCATCACTTAAAACGTTATCCACAAGGTCTGCTTCGCCTGAAGTATCCGAATATCTACTTGTAGCCATCATTTCTTTATTTTGCAATTTGTAGTAATCATTCTTTAAGTACCCCTTCTTCTTGTAGTGGTTACAAATTTGATTACTAGACTTCAACTTCAATATGCCCGTTCTAGAACCACCATGAGCAACCAGACCCTCTCCATCTCTAGCTTTAAAAACCAGATGTTTCATCTTCCCTTTTGAAAACAGAACATTATAAACACCCTCAATAGTGAGAGTATCACGACTATATAAAATTGTGTCTCTAAATGAAGAAAGAGAAACGGGCAACGAACACAATAGGATCAAGGCCAAATCTTATTCATCGTACTTAAACTTCCAATGTTTCTAAATTCGTGACGATCTCCTTAAATACAGTTGGTGATCTTCCAATGATCCTCCTTCTGTCATGTGATGAGAGTATAATCGCTTCTTAAGATGCAATTTGCTTGTAAGACTCTTAGTCATGCATAATTGCTCCAACTTCAACCACAAAACAGTTGCTGACCTTTCCTTCAAAACGTCCTGAAGAATGAAATTTGATAGATGAAGATGAATGTGAGAAATTGCCTTTTTATCATTTCGTAATTTCTCCTTCTTATCCTGGTCAAAGTTGTTGACATCTTGTTAATTTCCAGCAACGCATCATCCAAATTCAATTGTAAAAGTACTGCATACATCTTAGCCCGCCATAGCGAAAATCTAGTGCTCCAATCCAAAAGCGGAATGCCATACTTCATGGAAGTCATTACAAACAAAAACTTCGACCAAATCAAACCTTATGCTTTGCGGAACTGCTAAACATTGGCTCTGATACCACTTGTTGTGAAACCATCGCCGGATTGATATGTTGAAGTTATATGACAAATAATAATGAAGTATATGATCAAGTAAAAGAATAAAAGAAGACGAGAATATGGTAGAGAAATTAAGAGATTTTATTACCTCAAGAATAATGGAGAAAAGAGAAAAATATTATAATGATCCTGAAAGCTAGTAATCATAAATCTCATACTATAAAATTGTATAGAAGAGCTTAATATTTATAGGAAACATGTAGATGACGTGCAAACCATCTGGTAGAGTTGTTGATGAAGTAAGATGACAAAAATTGAGTAAAAAATGAAGTGGGAGAAGAAAAACACCAAAAACACACATTCGGACTCGAAAGTTCGCTGCGGGCCCGATCCAGCCCGGGCCAGGCGCGGGGCTCCCGAGATCGATGCTCGGTGCCGGGGGTTCTGCCCCTAATTTCATTGTGGCGCTGCGGCGCCATTTCCTTGGCGTCGTGGCACCTATCCCTCGGGTTAATACTCCAAAAAGTGTCTTTTACCATCCAAAAATCTTCCTTCAAGTCAAACTTCTAATGATCATTGAAATTTGATCTTCAAAATTTAGAACTATACAAACCCAAATACTTTAAACTTCCTCCAAACACCAAATTTTCAATTCTCAATGGACTTTCAAAATAGAACTTCAGTTTGACATAGTACTCCAATAGCATTTCAAACTTAAAGTCTTCATTACGTGCACTTCCATTAGAATTGTTTAATTATTTCAAACACTTCAACAAAGGACTTCGAGTCACACCCAAATTCTAACAGAGGTTTTTAATGAAGTTTTATCAAGTGAGTGTAATGACTGTTATTGGTTAGTTGCGACGGACGGATTTTATTTTGCTAATCATATTCCTAAACAAGCTAATGAGTTGACGAAAAGATATGGTTGGTTACTTGGTTATAAGAACATATGTTATTGTCTCAAGTCCCCAAAATAATTATTATCATTATGCAATAAAAGATACATATTTTATTCCACTATTTATAATATGAACAAGCTATTCTCTATATTTTTATGCATTAATTACCTATGTTTTTAAAATTGATCCGGGCGTCAACCCAAAAAGAGAAAGCCACTGGCCTTTAGTAGTGTTACCCGCCCAAATAATTTCAGCTCTAATTTTAATCACTTACTCTACAATTATTTTATTAATAAAGATTCTAGGATATAATTTGTCACATTTCTCGTGCAATAAATTTTCTTTCTATACTCTTATTTCCAGTCTAATTTTTTAGTCCCCACCACATTTTTAGAAAAACAAGCGTCGATCTAGTCCTTTTTCTTATACTAGTGAACGCAGGTGCAACACACGTGACATGGTATAATTAGATGTGTAATAGCGTTGATTAATTTTTTGTTATTTTTAGAGACATTACTAATTAAATCTTATTTAACAAAATTTTACGAAAAATACATAAATAAACAAAAAGGGAAGATAGAGCGAGGACTTAATTTTTTGTTATTTAAGTCTCAATTTGCCTATCTAATTTTGGACACTGTCTATTGCACTTTCAATTAAGTGAACTATGTCGCAAATTGCTCATTAATTGGTAGGTAGTATAACCCTTATCTGGAGAATCTGAAAGTTCAAATCAAAGAAACGCAATTGCTTTATCAATTTCAAAGTCAACCAATGCATATCTTATAAATTAACTGCATGATAGTCGTCATTCCAAGTTGAACTGCAACTCATTGTAGCCAACATTTATCTCGTGGGTTCGAGGCAACGCCCTCAACTATGATCGGGGGGTCGAGGGGACATCGCCCTCTCGTGAGGTCTTCCTGACCGGTCAGGTCGAGGGTAGTGCCCCTCGCAGCAAAAAAATAAATGAAAGTCAATATTCAGTAAAAAAAAAAATTCATTAATAATTTCGAAAATCGCCACATGTGCTATAAAGTGTTTTGTCCGTAGTGTTGAAATATAGAAAAAGAATTTTACATAAATATATTTATTAATTATAACCTAACCAGATTAAAAAAAAAAAAAATAAGAGGAAAAAAAATGTAGACACAATTTACTCATCTTATTTCATTTTTCTCAATGTAAAAAAAAATTAAAAATTCGTGCGATGATCCGTTCTGAACGGACCTCAGACCAAAAATAATTTGTACTTTTCCTCTATTATTATATTTTTTCTTCATTATTTATTTTTCCTCTTTATCCAATAAATGATGTTAATTCACTATCGCTTGACTTATTTGTACTTTATGTTCGCGTGTGATGAGAGAAGTCGAGTAAACAAAGAAGTGCCTCTTTTATATAGTAGTGATTATCATGACCGCATTTCAACATTTTTAACAAATTTTAAATTGCTTAAAACGCATATTTGTAACCTAAAATAGTGAATCAAACGTTAAAAAAAAAAAAAAGGCTTAGACGGCTTAGTCGAG